>QVNW01001055.1:0-84749 GCA_014825475.1 Pseudomyrmex flavicornis
CACTTTCCTTTCTCTCTCTCTTGAAATAAAAAAACAATTTTTCCTCAACTATTAAATTTCTTCAATATTAAGTCAAAAACTATTTAATAAAGGCAGAAATAATAAAATATTTTAATATGATAAAATCAGATTTTGTATTTAAAACACATAGTTTAAGATGCAATTAAAAAAAATCAATTGTTGTATAATAATGAAAATAAGCTTATTTTTTTATATAATTAAACTTTTTAATAAAATTAATTTGCACAGCCAAAAAAGACAGACATATATATATATATATTCAACGCTGAAACATATATTTAACGTCGAATATTAAAAATTGCATATTCATTAGAGAATATTCTATCGTTGATCACATCATATTTTTTATAAGATACCTTGTGTATATTCATTGAGTATTATGAAAATACGGTTGCGAAGAATAAAAAAAATCCGGTTTTTAAAAAAGCAATTAAGCTAACTGTGTTCACTGTACGATAATAATTATAGCCTATATCACGGAGAAATTTCGCGTATCGAGTTTCTGTCACATCGTTTGGAGAACTCTCGCGCAACCTTATTAATACAAAGACGTAACAGGGCTGAAAAACGACAAAATGATTAAATCATGCCTGTGGGAAAACGTTCATTTGGCACGATGATGGTCCAATAATAGCTAATAAAAAAACAAAAAAAAAAACAAAAAAAAACGAAGCGGCAAAGAGAAGGGAGAGCGTTGCCCGCTAAAACAAACTAATAACCGGGCGACGTCTAGACCCAACCCGGAGTGATCAAAGAGCGTTTAACGTCGTTTGCAGAAGGCGGAATCGTCGGTTGATAGCAGCTGGCCGTAGGCTGCTTCATAGCCGCGATAAGCTTATAATTATCCCTAATAACGCGTAATTTTGTTGTAGGAAAATATGTCAGGTTGCAACGGTGCGCAGGAACTTGTACATACATATACATCTGAGAGCAGCGCTCGATGCATATGGCGCATTAAATTAAAAAACAACTTTCTCTCGTGTAAATCATGTTCTTTTAATCACATGTACGATCTAATTTAATATATTTTTGTCGTTAATTACATATAAAATAATTTGATGATAAATTACTATTATTCTTTGATATAAACTTTCGGTTTCTATACAAGAAAATTCTTTTTCTATAATTTAACTCTCTTTCCTCACTTATATAAGTTAAAGACGAGCTTCCCATTCGATCGCGAGAAATCATCGATGAAGCTGAGGTCATCGGATGCTCGCAAGGCGTGAACTCAGCAAATTTCCGATAAACCCAATAACGTACCAAGCTTACTCTCTCTCTCTCTCTCTCTCTCTCTCTCTTTCTCTTTTTCTCTCTCCATAACCGAGAGATGTAGCCTTTGGCGATTTGATTAGACTTTAATAAAGCATTCTCTGTCAGAACGGAGGCGGCGGCGGCGGCGAGCATTCCAAGCTGAAAAGTGGGACGCGATCGACGTTATTGATTTCGCGAATACTACACCGCCGGCCGGAAAAGCGGCGGTCGTTTTCGGCGCAGACGGCAAACCGTGATTTACCGTTCGAGGAAGCCGGGAGACGGTGGAATATCGGGAAGTCCTATGTCTTGGGGATTAATCACCCCGTTTCTCGCCCATCCCCTCTCATCCCTCTGACGCTCACCTCTTGGCGTTATGTGCACCTCCCCCTCTCTTCCCTCTCTTTAACCCTTTCCTCGCCTTCATTACAATCCCATGGATTTCCCGCTGGGATCCGACTGCTGCCCACGCCACGGTTTCGCGGCGATTCCGTGAATGCGAATTTGCGAGTTCCGCGTGAACGCAAAACGCTCCGCGGGCGACCGCACGTGTGCGATACGTAACTTCAGAAGCGGAGATTTACCGGCGAATTAGTACGTCGAAATTCTGATAATTTAGTTGAACGTCGAGCGAGGAAACCGCGCGGGATTTGACGTGGAATTTCGACTTGGCCGCATGTAAATACTGGACGATTCGCGCATTGCAAATTGCGATTTCCACTGACTCTCGAAATCGGAAAACCATGGATAACATCCGATATGGTTAAAAGAAATACATAATGTAAATGAAAATTAACACATAAAAAAGTAAACACACTGTGTGCGCTCGAGTATCAGAATAATTGCCGCGGGAACGTTGTATATAACTTGTACACAATCTGAATATAAATTTCAATAACAAAAACCACAAAATTATGTCTCTTTTATTTTTTAGCGACATTTTCTTTGTTCAAGTTTTCTTGTTCAAGATTATCTTTTATAAGGCGCGTTTCCCATCAGACTCTGCTTTTCCACGATCACTCGTGGACACGAAAACTACGAAACACAGAGAAAAATCCACTCGACACGTATATCCGCAACCTAGTTCACCTACTTATTGGCCTCAGAAAAATTCTCCCCCCGTGCTCAGTTCATCTCGAACAAAGGCTCGAGAGACGCTTATTCAACGGTGGCGGACGCAAACACAACTCGTGCGATTCCGACGAGAATCTCAGATACGTTCGACCGACGTCGGGGTTAATTGCTATTTCCTTTCGTCCCGCGTTCAACCCTTTCCATAGCACAAAACCAGAGCGCGCGCGCTTACCCCAATTTATACGTCGACCGTAAGTCGGCCCGAGCCTCTGATCTCTCACTACATTTTTCTCTCTGTCTGTCCGTCTGTTCGTCTCTATCTTTCAATCGAGCCAACGCTCCCCTTTCCCCGATTCTTTGTTCGTGCGATCGACGTGTCCACGCCCATTCGATTAAAAGCATACACATGCGATCGATTCCAATAATTAAATCTCATCATGTGTCGTATCATCGTGCGTCAGCCGCATTACGATGTGACTTCGCACGCCCGCGGGGCTTTCGGAGAAATAAATCGCGCTGAGAGATCGCAAACGCGCTCGCGCACAATATTCTCACCCTCCTCGGGCCCCGCGTACCTACCGATATAATGGCGCAACTTTTGTCGTCGATTAAGCTCCCTAGTAGTGTTAAGCAGCATAACTAGATAATTGCGCCGAAACAAAGACCGCGGGTTTTATTCTCACGCGTGAGAGACGCGATTGCCGTATTATTTCGGCGGCGTAAGATCGAGAGTATACGATTGATGGACACTTCGAGTGCGATGACTTTATTTCGGATCTGATTCGCGTACTGAATGCGTATACATGTATTCGTTTCTCAAAAGAAGACGAGAGTCTCATACGACGAAAACTTCGTATTTCGAGATTGTGAGGACAGTTAATTTACATTGTGAAAACTGTAACACGTGACAATACGTAAATGCGTCAATATCTCGCGAGTTTTAAACAAGTTTTTGTGTTGGCGAATCAAGAAGTTATTTCTTAATTGTGTTGCGCTACCAAATTTCAGAATTAAACATACATGTGGATGGAATAATCCACTCTGAATACATGAATATAAAACGCAGAAGTTTTTTATTTTTATTGGAAAATGTATTGCAAAAAATAGCTTTGGATGCTGTACACACAGTAATGTAATTAACCTATGTAAATTTGTCGTTAATTGAAGTCCGAAATATATTGCAGCTTTCGGTCATACAACTAATTGCGTCGTAGCGAAAACCGGCGTGTGTGTGTTTTTTTTTATTTGTCTCGTCAAATGCGTTTACATTAATCCGTCGATGCCAAATACTATTCAATTGATCGATACTTTTGATGTGGCAATTACCACGGAGATTAATTGAGACGTTGAAAAACAGGCGCTATATTACACGGCGCTTTTCAATCTGATATACGAATAAGAAATTATTACAACACACAGACCTGTGTAATTAAAGCTTAATAAATTAATATTTGGTCTAGAAATACGATTGATGGAAATTGTACAGGGTAGCAGTTAATTTAATGTTAGATTACTTTTAAAATAAATAATATAATATACGCGCGTGTAATATACAATTCGCATGTGCAAGCAATCGTTTTCAATGAGATTTTTTTTATTTTATTTTATTTTATTTTATTTTTTTGTATCGGCTGATGAAAATATTTCATCTCACATGACTGTGTGTTGAATTTCATGATATAGCACGTAACAGCTGGGCGGCGAATGATAAAGCAATTTACTTAGAACGAATGAATATAATGAGGAAATATTATCGAGAAAAATTGACACACGCGAACGCCGGCACGGAATAACAGAATTATAACCTATGCAAATTCTCACCACGTCCTGTACGCGCGCGCGCGGTCGATATACGCGTTATATATTAAATTCCATTGAATTAAATCAACTTTCGTTCGCACATGATGTCGGCGTAGCAGTTAAATTAAAACTGGTGATTGCGGAAGATTTATTTAGGTATTTCGCGCGCGATTTGCTCCGGCGCGAATCCCCGTCTTTCGCGAATTATCTTACACCTTCGCTCTCTTTAGCATATATACCGCGACTTTTACATCGCAAACTGCATTTTGAGGCAGACGCGAGAATTTTGTGCAAAGTGGCTATCTCGGAGCGACGTTCTCTCACTAAAAATAATGTTCCCGAACACACGGCCAGATTTAAAGCTCGAAGAGTTTTAGCAGGCGCGCCGCGTTCGTCCGCGCGAGAATATTACCTTTATTTTTAACATCTTTTATTCACACTGCCGATTCCCGGTACTTACTCCCGGCCCCTTCAGGCGCGTACAGGAGATTTCTCCGAGCTACGGAATAAAATTGAGAAAAGAGCATTATCCTGCCCGCGCACTTCTTCGGATTTTTTGAATTCTCCAATCGTTTCGTCGAGTGTCGAAGCAGTCGTCGTCCCGCGTATAGTCTCGAAATGCGAGAACTTAACCGGATAGCACGGTTAAATCTGACGCAATCCCGCACGAAATCCCTGCCGATGAATTGCTCCGTACCGATGTAGGGATTATTGCTTTTCCCCGTACCTTGCCTCTATCTTCGCATCCGTGCAGCCGCGCGCGCGTCGTCTACTGAAATATCGAACTTCGTCTTTGATCGGGCCCCGGGTGCCTTAGGGAAATTACTGACTGCAGCAAGAAAATCCGTTCCGTGATCGACGTCCAACAAATTCTGGTCCGATTATGGAAGATTCCGAACACGTCGCCGCCGTCTCCGTCCGGATTGCGTGTACGTAAGGAATTATTATCCTTCCACAGACACAGAGAGAAAGAGAAGGAGAGAGAGAACGAAGAGAGAGAGATAGAGGAAGAGAGAGAGAGAGAAATAAGATTGTGCAGAAAGGAGTGTCTAAGTTTATTCTCTCCTTTAACATGGTAATATTTTCCATGTAGATTTAGGTCTAACTCAATCTATGCGAAAAACATGTGTGCGTGTTTGAAAAGAAACAAATTTAATTTTTCTTTTCGTCAGATAAAATTTTATGTAACTATACATGAGAATATATATGCATAAATGTTTAGTAAAAAATTTTATTAACCGCGTTGGACGAGCCATAAGTCGTAAACAACATCGTTCTGATGACGCAAATGTAAACCGAATCAATGACGTTGTGCGTTGACTTGCTCACTTATCAAATTTCCAAAGTTGAGTTATCGGATTTTGAAAAGCGTATTGTTCCATACAAATTGCGTCTACTTTTGCTAAATCAACACGATTTGAGATACAATTGCTCTTCATAATTTTCGTCGACATAAGATCAATTTCGCGTTTGAGGGAGAATCTGCAGCTGACACGTAACGCGGTAAGTCTGAAACGCTCTGCACATAACGGGAACGTATCAATGTCAGATCAAACACGCGCGCTATCTCTGGTATCGGTATTGCCGGTGAGTTACAACTTATCCGTTGCGCGTAGTAGATCAAGCGGCCGAAGTTCACGAAGTTCAAATTCCACAGACATGCTGTCTGGCGCGTGTGTTAGACCAGACAGTGGAATAAATTCCAAGGTGTAGATCTTACCTTACGCGTATTCGGCCTGGTCGAAAACGATCCTCGGCACCGGCACTAAATCTCACGTGGCAATCACTAAAAGTGGAAAGAGAAAAACTGCCTTCCTGCTACGGATTTTCGCGGTTACTATTGCGCGAGAGGTAATTGATTTTCGCTCTTTCTTTCTACGTTAAAGTTGGTTTTTTTTTCCGCATGAGCGATGGTAACGATCAATCTTCGCACAAAGAGATGCGATGCGAGTGCGGGAATTAATTTTATTATATTTTGATTTACGATTAAGAAAGAAAATAAGACGAGACTACATGTTATCTGTGCACATACACGGGTAAAATTATATTTCATGATGAAAGATATATTTTCGTGACTGCGCGTTGCGTAAATAGAGAGCAACGTCTAAAGAAAATAGAGTTTTCAGCAACGTACCCATTGTGATGAAATTCGAAAATTGACAACTCAGTTGTTTGTGACTCGATCATAACGTTACTGCGAGACAGGTGGCTTTAACTAGGTTCCAGTCTAGTATGGAAACTAGATGTGGATGATTACCATTTACCCCCCCCCCCCCGGCCGCGATTACGCGGGATGCAGCGGGTAATAGGTACGTGCGGCATGCATAAATAATAGTTGTGCCAGCTCGTGAGATGAATGAAGCATATCCGAAGCGGACGTTCCATTTATGCGGGGAAATTATTGTGACCGCGCGGAGAAATGTTAAGAAAAAAAAAAAAAAAGAAAGAAACATCGAGAGTTTACTTTACTGTTTATTACAATAAAATATGTAATAGTTCACGCTTGTTAAATTATTTTCGTTTTCATAGTTTTTCAGAGTGACAGAGATTGCAGTTTTATACAATCAAATAAATACGTGTATTTGATTTTGCGACAGAAAAGTATGTGTCAATTTAACTAAAAGTGGAAGAGCAAACATCAAGCTAAATGTTAAAGTTCAAAATTATTTTAATAAAAGAAATATTTTATTAATAAAGAACGCATGCTGTGTCAATGCTGTCGACATATTTGTCACAATTTCTTTCAAATGAATACCTTACTTGATTTGATTAGAAAAATCTATCAAGAGTCGAATGATAAATTGCAATATATCTCAAATATAGGAGCGTTCGCGTGTGTGTTTTTAATTTTTCATTGTCGCCGCGGCTATATATTATTAATGTCTCTCTCCCCATTTCTCGTCTGTTGTCGTTTTAATTAAGTTTTCAATATTTTATGAATGCGTAAACCAACGTACACAGTTTCTCAATTATTTTTATTCCCCCGAGCACGTGCTATTACCTACTCCGACATTTTCTAGCTGCTTCCATTACTCATGCGGCAAGAAACCTTATATACATACGTAAAGAAAAAACTCTTTCCGTGCTCTTTCCTGACATTAAGACCGCGAACGTAATAAACAATGGAAAAACAGTAACAATCAGAAAGCTTTGTCTTAATACGTCCGATTGACAATCGCGCGTATAATATAGATGCCGCGTATACTATCACGACATGCTGATGTTCGACTTTTAATAAATGGAAAATTAATAGAAAAGTGCATGGATTAATTAAAAACAAAAAATTCAATAAATGATAGATGAAATGATGGAATAATTCATATTAAGACTGTGGAATTAATGCGTTCGCATCGACGTTTACAGACGGAAGACTGAACGTATTGAATTCGCGCGTACGTAATCAATATTCCGCAATTAATTATTACGTTACCGGGCCATCAGACCGGATAAGATAATCAATAAGGAATGCATTATAACGTCGGACGAGTCTTGCAGCGTTCATTAACTTTTTATTCTGAAACGTCGCTGCAATTTCTCTCCGATCGCTCTTCGCCGCTCGCTCGCGCCTCTTATCCTTTTCATTAAAGCCTTCGTTTCGCGTAGTGATGTAAATTATTACATTTTTAATTATCCCGTCTAATAAAATCTTACTTTTACCTCTTTTTTCTCCATTAACGCGAGCGTTTTCCTTCGCAAAAGTTGTTTCCCCCCCAGATCATAAAAATGCAATTCCGGTAGCGGCTGAAGTGCCAGCACTGTTAAGCATGTTACTAGCAGAAAAGAACTTAAATCACGTTTATATAAATGATTGTGAACATAGAAATCCTCACCGCTTGCACATAATTATATCCTTCAAAGAAGTGACTTGAAAAAAAAAACTCGTGAACAAATTATTATTCTTGATATTAACCGCGTTAAAAAAGTTTTAATAGAAAAATGTTTCGTACGTAATTTTTATTTATTTTTTACTATTATATCGCAAGATTATCGATTTTAATCGATTTTTTAATACATGCGGTTATATTTATACAGACACCTCATTTTAACTTAACACATTATTTGCGACCAGTGACGTAGTTTTACGTCATTTCAAAATCTGCAGCTGAGGACCGGCTGACGTAGTCCTACGTCATTTTTTTCACTCTATGTTCATTTGTTTAATAAACATAAATATAATATAATGAAGCAATATTTCGTATATTTACACTCATTTAAATAGCAGAACCCTGCGGTCCTCAGCTTTGTATGAAAATTGTTTTATTGTTTTATGTTTTGAAAATTGTATGCGACTCTCCGTAACGGTTTCGTTCTAAAATCGTTGGTCGCGAATGTGTTAAGATTGATAAGATAACAATCTTTTTTTTGAAAACAACAAATTAAACATTCAACATGGCTGATGTCTTGTATAGATGTTGTTCGTTTGAACATGTTCAAACGAAACGAGAATCCCGCGAAAGAAATTCCTATCTCGAGTATGTCTTTTTGATATTCGACCGCTTTCGGAGCACGTCTGACGCGTTTATCAATCTTCGTAGCTTCGGATCGCGTCGCACAAACAGACCAACTCGCGACCGAACCGCATTGACGAACCCGGGACGACGCTGATGCGTTCATATACGTTCGTACGTTACACAAAAGGACACAAGAATAACGCACGGCCAGCTCATTTTCAACGATCGTCGACCCCTCTACGAGACGCGTCGATCATTAATTCTTCACTGTCCGCGTCGCGGTAGTTCTCGTCCGAGATTCTCGCTCTTATTCCGTCGTCCTTTTGATTAAAGTCTTCATATTTCACAAACCTGTCCCGAGCGAAACCGTCATGTTCGTGCGTGTGCGTCCGGGCCTCGGGCTGGCCGAAACAAATGGAGGGTCTCCGGCGGGGGAGGAGTGAAGCGGTCGACAAGCGGTATCAATGGTAATGACCATCCGAGCACGGACTTATTTAGGGACGCATACGAAATTATGCGAGAGAGAGAGAGAGAGAGAGAGAGAGAGAGAGAGAGAGAGAGGCGACTAGCCCAATGGATAATAAAAAGATGTCGTAGTCGCGCTTTTTTAGGTTACCGGCACGTTTCAAATGTCCGCAGGACAAAGTGAGCCGTGAGAGCGCGTGGCGGAAAAGGGTGGGAAGGGGTTGCCCCCGCGATAGCGGGCCGTGCGTGTTACATTTAAGTGATTGATGAGCGCGCTCAATGAGAATCACAGCTGGGTCGCGCACATATCTTCACGCGCGGTCGAGTCCGCCGAGTCTAATCCAATGGCCTGCGGCATGATGTGTAGGTGTCTAGCCGATGCAAACGGCATCCTTACCATCGAGGGTTGGCCGTGTAATTTAGATAGGGTCTAATTGAAGTGGACACGAACGCGTTATGTGTCACGTTTTAATAAAATTCTCTTTGCACAGGCAAATCATCTTTTTCGTCTCGTTATGTTGGTCCTTGCAGGTCTGAAGTGAGCAGAAATGTTTATTGCAGATAAGTGTATCACGTGTACACATGTTACAGTATGTATTATTCTCTTAAAACAATCAAGCGTGTCACTCTTTAATGATATGATTTTAACTTTTTTGGATTTTTAATGTAAAAATCTTTCAATATCTAAAAAAATATTAAATACTCTCGATACATGATTCTTAAGTTGATTTGACAATTATTGCAAGAACTGCCGAACTGAAAAACGGAGCGAAGCACACCAGAAATGCGAATGTTTAAATATACTTGTTGCATTTTTCTCCCGTACATAGAAAACTGTGAGAGAGACATCTCTAGGGAATATGAGAGAAAATGCAGATACGCAAGAAGGGATCTTTACACGTAATCGAACTTCGCGCGTTTTCGGCTAGCACCGAGTGTTCCTGACAATTTTACCGGGCTAAAAAACAAACAATTTGCTTGCATGTGTTGAGTACGTGTCGGCGTGTCACGCACGTGATCGTTTACTCTGTTTACCGATCTCTGTAGTCTCGACCGTGTTCTCTTACACGCTCTCAAATACGTTCATTTCTTCTTCGGCAATTTTTGTTTGCAAATCGATACGTAATGAAATTTTGAATTAATTTTTCTAGCAAATGCTTTGAAACTTGCATCGAGTCACTTTATCATTAATTAATGGGAGAATAGTAGATTCTCCACACATGTATCAAACTCAACGATATCATCGGGGATTCTGCTGGTTTTCTTGTAAGTGTATAAAAAAAAAAAGAAAAAAAAATGATGCGCAGCAGTTTTCATTGTCACGCACATTGGCTCCACAACTGTCGGATTTTCCTCATGATCGCACTCACAGTGCTCGCTACTTCCCCCCGTCTCCTGTGCCATCAGGCATGTCCCTGTCATAAACAAACCTCGAAGCGAGAAGATCAATAATGCCCAGAGATATTCTTACGCGTCGCGGTTCCCGCATTAGGATAGTTGCAAGAGATCATAGAGCAATTTGGTGTACTGCCACGGCGCAGTGATTGATCTTCACGCAGGATAAACATTGCGCAGCCATGCCGCGAAATGACGTATGCACACGTATTAATATCGGTGATGGAGGAACGTGGCCAGCTGCGCAACCACCACGACGACTAGGGCTGCCCGGTCCGTTCGCATAAATGCCGCGACGCTCATTTGTCTCCGGAGGATGGATTCGCAGTTCAAAATAGTTCAAAATAGAGACAACGCGCCTAATCGATCTTTTAGTCGCCTGGCTGGGACGTATGCGGACCCGGCGAGTCCATTTAATCATTCGCGCAACAAAATCGCGACGCGCCGCCCTTCTCTCGTGATACTATTTTCGCGAATAATTTATTCAAATCCCGTTATTTCTATTTCAGAAATATATGTCGCTAAAATTTACTTAAAATCTCTTTACTTTAAAATAGTGTATTTTACTATTTTATTAATACATTTATTGATGTTGCGTTAATGTTTTATACGTCAAATAACAAATTTATTAAATTAGTGAACTAACTTTCTATATAGATTTCTGTCGCTCAGAAATATAAATGGTAGCTTTACTGTATGTAATAAATAATAAACGTACGCATATATGTACGCAGATTTCATACACACATATAAATATAACACACATACGTTGAGTGATTCGTGCAAATCGTGTTATTTTCCGAATGATCGACAAGTGCAGCGAAGGGGAGAGGCAAGCCGCAGATTCGGGACGGCGGCAGCTGAAATTTTATTTCACGTACAATAATTTGCATCTCGTCGAAACGAGAATCTACATTATTAGCGGGTAGAATTGAGATTGGCATCGAATTTGGAAGAGGAATCCGATAATCGAAAGACCGCGAAGAGAACAAGAAGAACAAAGAGAAATTTTGTGCGGTTGTGTGTGCCTCTCTCGAAACGGAGAAATAATTCTGTAATTAACTTTTTGTTAGCAGAGTGGTTTTCTTTCACAGATTTCTCACATGTGTTCGAAAGGCACATGTATATCTCGCTATTATTATATTATTCTCGTAAGGTTCGTTGGGAACAGAATACCATCTCTCAAAAAACATTTTGATGTACATACTTCATTGATAGAATTTATTATACTCCGCGTTAAAACACTAAAATTTTGCTAAAAGTTTGCTTTTCAAAAATATCAGTTTTGTTTTTTTTTTACATGACGTTGAAATAAATTCTCGCGTCTGTGTATTACAATGTTATTTTAAAACAATTGTAAAAACTTTCGCATGCATAATTTTACAATTCTTGCTGCGATAAAATATCCGTCGACGCAAAAGAAACCCGCGTTCCTCGTTACCTTCTGTAAAACGTCAGTTCGTAATAAATTCCCGAAAACTTTCCAATCGGTTTCAATTACGGAAGAATCTACCAGTTTCCAACTCGTTTCTTTTTATCGCTCATCTGCTAGACTAGAGACTTAAACCCCTTCGTGCGTCGAAGGTAGAGAGAGATATATATATCCTTTCTCGCCGTAAGAATGGAAGCCTCTCCCTTCCATCCGCCGCG
Organism: Pseudomyrmex flavicornis; assembly: GCA_014825475.1. Lineage (NCBI taxonomy): Eukaryota > Metazoa > Arthropoda > Insecta > Hymenoptera > Formicidae > Pseudomyrmex > Pseudomyrmex flavicornis. The sequence continues at coordinate 12,111 of QVNW01001055.1, forward strand.
CTCTTCTCGTCGTCATCGGCGTTTCTCTGTCAAGGAGAGACTCGCGAAATTAAACTCCCACCAAGTCGGGCGAAAACTCTCATTGCCGTGCTCATTGGAGAACGGGCTCGGGGAAGAGCCGGTGAGAGGCGTCGTGGGCGCAATATATCTTTGATAGAGTTTCGATGTGCCCGCTGAGGCTCTTGTCGCGCGAGACGACGCGCTTATGGTCGCTCCCTAACTCGACTATGGACGTTCGTTTGGATAATTGAAATCATTTCGCTCGCGCGTTTCTCGCTCCGGTGCACGGCCGTTCCCGAGCCTGATCATAGCGATCGGGATCACGTCGCGGAACAAGACTGCGCGATTCCGTTCATGGAATAATTGTTCGTCGGAGTGTAGCTAGGTAGGCAAATAGGGAAGGTGCCTCGTGGGACGACGCGAATGTCGTTATCGTTATCGAGGCGGGTTCGCTGATGCGCGATTCACCAAAGTCGCGCCTCGTTGCGCTAATCACTTTTGACTCGCGAGACGAACGGACTGACGGACGTTTATTGCTCGATTCAGCGGATATGTATACTTCATGACTTTTTGCCAGGGTAACGATGTTCGCGACACAATGATTGTCATAAAGCGTCAATTTGTATCGACGGAATCGATAGGTACTCGAAAACTGCTTCGAAATCGACTGCTTACGATTCTCAATCATTTTCCTTTTAATAAGAATAATATGTGTATAAACAAAACGATACTATAATATATAAGAGAAAATATCGAGTAATTGAAAACATATTTGATTTGATTACAATTTTTGTAAAAATAAAATGTAAAAGAAAATAAAATATTATACATATCGCGATATGTAACAAAACGCTGCATCTCATCCCACGATGTAGATACACTCTGTTATAGTCCTGACAACAACGTTAAACGTTTTATTTACATTTCCGGATGGTTTGCATTTCACGGAACGATAGACTCTTCTTTCCGATCGTTGCGGCGTGAAACGGCGAGAGTCGTGGGACAAATGTAGGATGATTCGATTTTGGACGAACAACCGACAAGCCGACCAATCGGTACGCAAACGCGCTGCAATGTTGCAAATGTCGTTATCGTTATTGGACTGATTTGTCGCTGCAGCGCAGCAGCGCATCGCGCGGACGCGTCGTCACGCCGCACCGCCGCCGTTATGGCTGCGGGTCTCTTCGGACTCACGAAAGCGTGGAAACGAGATTATGCTCCAGTTTTCGGCGAACGGATGCCACATTGGGGGGAACACATCGAACGTCATCGCGTTCGGCTTCGAGCGCGGAAGCGTCGAGATAACGAGATAGCAACTCGCGGCCATCGGACGTAGTTATCAATTTTTTCAATTGCACAGCGAACTTCGTCGCATTGATGTGCGAAGTAGTTAGCGTGATGTTTCGCGGAACAAGGAGAGAACAGAGCGATAAATGGGATCCCGAACCACCCGTGAGCTCGTCAAATACAATGCGATAACGATGAGCCTGATCGAGAGAAATATCACGTGATGTGACGGCAATTAGATTTGCATCAAAAAGGCCAATTGTTCTTGTGATAATCGCGAGCGCTCGACTACTTAAAGTTGCTCGTTAGTACCGAGAGATGCGAACTCACCTGGAGTCAGTTCTTTTGATTTGCACGACACGGTCGATTTGTACGTCAATGTTTTTGCTTGGCAATCGCGCGCGCGCGCGAGTAATTGCAGAGATGCATAACTGAGAAAGCGCGTCTGAAAGGCAATGATTGCCCGAGCGTTCAACGATGAGTCCTATTGTCAAGATTAATAGAGACGCCAGCAGTAGCTACGTACGTCTGCTACGCGATGAAGGTGATCTTTCGATTGGATGTAAAAATTGTGTGGCGTAGCCTCTCGCAATAATGCCTAGAAACAAATCAAAGAACAGTAACAGCTGCCTGCGAAGTGTCTTTGATTGAGTGCGCATTCTTTTTATTGTATAAAAATGTAGTACTTATGAAGTAAGTGATTGAAAACCACTTCTTAGAGTGAATTTTACAGATATCAGATAAATACAATTAATTTATTTTATAAACTAATTTAATTATTAGATTTACTCTCTTTCTCTCTCTGTGTCTGTCTATATGTATGTCTATATATATAATATATTTTCTTAGGTAATCTTTTATTTATTATAATTTTTCTGAAAATAAAAGGTAAAAAACAAAAGAAAATATTAGAGAAAGGTCTATTTTCTGAAAAAAAAAAAAAAAAAAACGATCTTTAATTGATAGTCATAAAGGATACGCATTTAGGGATACGTAAAATTTAATATGTTTTCTAGAATTTAATAGTTTTCTTCTTTACAATCTCTCATTTATTATAATTGTCGCGAAAATACGTAAGTAAAAAAACATATAAAAAAATATTATAATAAAATATTAATATAATAAATGTTAATTTCTTCTAATGAAAATCAATCTTTAATTTTGGCAGACATAATCATTTAGGAGTAAGTCACTTAGTAATTTAATTTATCTTTAAGTTAAATATTTCAAATTCACCTTCTTATTGAGTTATTGATTTTCCTTCATTGTTATATGTTCATCTTATACTCGACGTCACATTTATCATTCTCGAAATTATGTTATTTAATATTATTAATTAAACTATATACAAACGCGCGTCTATTTAAACCAAGGTTATATTACTCAAGTTTTGAGGAAATTTCACTGGAAATGGCGCGGCGGAGCACTCGACAGGAGAGCGGAGGGATTAAACAGGAAGTATCGTGGTGTTGTAATACGTCGGAACGATGCGCGTCGCGCATAATTATTCCGCGCGTGCTTTTCGCGAGACTGCGTAAACTTGCCGCGGGCTGCACATATGCAATACTTCGCGTCTCATCTTTGTCGGCTATAAATACACGAACAGGCGGAAAACGCGCAAAGTGACGCCAGTATACGCGTATATACGCGCGCGGGATTTTCTTCATCCTGCATCCCAGAGTTGTAATTTCTACGTCTGCGGCGCGTGATTTACGTAATCGCGTATTAATTGAAGCATCAACCGGGAAAGGCGCATCAAGATCGCGCTCGCTATACTTGACTTTCGCGTATTATGTAGTATTACGCAATTCTCTTTCGTGTCCGCCTTTTGCGCGCGCGCGCAGCCTGCTTTCTATAATGAAGCTGATTTATCTCGCGCATTCACCGAAGTACTTTCCAACGAGTCTCGCTTAAACTTTGGGCTTTGTGCGAACGCTTAAAGGGGATAGAGAGCTTTAATTCATTCCGGTGTCGCGCGCGCGAATTTGCATCCAACGGGATGCGATAATCCAACATTGCGCTCGTGTTTGCCACCCCGCACTGCCGTTATTATTATTATTATTATTGAGATATTCGTTATCTTGCGGTATTTTAAGCTCCGATATCTATAAAGCGCTCTCTCTCGCGAAGAGCACAAACACAACTTCAGTGCTTGAAACTTTAAAAGCACCCGAAACGACTGTGCGAGATTAAAGTGTGCTTCGAAGTTTATACGGAATGTAACACCACATTCAGCTTGGTTACGCGATGCCAACGCACGCGTTTGTTGACGTTTAAATATTTACGTCCAACTGCAGGAATAACAGAGAGAAATGCGCTAATCAAAGAGAAAGAAGTTTCTCGCGAGAATCAGCTTCGTTGAGTTTAATTAACATATTAACGAATAAAATCTTGATTGTTTGCAGCAACCATTAAATGAAGAAACAAATATTAGATAAAATTTCGAACCCTACTCTTTTGACAATGCGAGGATTTAATATAAATCGATCACATGCGTATATCACCTATCCTGTTGACAAAAAAAAAAAATCTATACACGCCCCTTCTTGCGCTGCAGAACGCGATATTAATCATTCACAAAGTGTCCCAACCTATCGCGAGGGCGAAGCCTAATGCAGTCTCTTCCCGTCGGAGTGCAACGGTGCGGTATTGCTGCGCGAAGTGCGTATTAATAATAACGTCGAACGAGCGTTCGACGGGGGGTGTCGTTGTGGTTACATGCCCCTTCTACGGGCGTCCCGTGGCCCAGCCGGGGTGCGCAACCCTATCCCTTCAGACGTAACGTAATGTGACGCAACGCATAACGTTACGCTCTATTCTGTATGTGCAACGAGCTGGAAGATCCATATCTCACTCGCCGGGGGTAGAAGAGCTCTTTGCAACGGCAACGTGCACGTCTCGAGGTTGAGAACTCGCGAACGAGGATGTGTACAAGTGAGAGCGCGCGCTCGTGTAAGTACGTGTGTCTCGGTGCAGCGCGTGACTGCATGTGGATCGCAGGTACGCGTGCCACGACGCGCGACGCAACTCCGAGACAACCTGAATGCTCTTTTTACCGTTTCCCATTTTGCTCCCTTTCGCATTTTTCCACTCTCTTGTCTTTCTCTCTCTCTCTCTCTCTTCTTCTCCTCTTTACTACTTTCCTCCGCTCGTGAACACGGCGAAGATTGCGCTATTTCTTTATAATGCACACATTCGCCCGAGCTATTGCAATCTCGTTCGGTCTCGTTTCCGCGTTATCGGCGAGGAAAAGTATTTTCACGGTTGCGGAAGAGGGAGGAAGAGAGAGAAAAAGAGAGAAAGAGAGACAGCGAGGAACACGTGGAGAGCTCTTTTCCTCTTTCATCTCTCGCGAAAATCTTTCTCAGAGCGAAAATCACGCGCGGCCATAAATTCACTGTTAAAACGGAATCGTTTCCTCCTGTTTTAGTTCCTCTTTTGTCTCTGTCTAATGTTTACCGCGATGGTTCTAGCGCGCGGTCGTTTTGGGGAGCGAACGGGAAAGGGAGAGAACGGGAGATAAGGCGCCGGGAAGGGCGAAATGAGATCGACTTTATGAAGTCACATATTTCCGCGGACCGACCGATACCGGCGCAATGAATTCTGCCTATCAACGGCTCAACTCGTTATCAGAGTATCCCGACATGACGATAGTCGCCAACGATGCTGAAAATATGATTTAGAGTGACGCAGATGACGGGGGAAGAGAGCATATATAAGTTTTCGTAAACAGCAAAAGAGCGAATTTGTATCTCGAATAGTTTATCTTTTACGTCTCCATTTTACCGACAAATCATAATTGAATAAATGCTTGTCTGTAAGAAATTGCCAATAAAGTTTGTTACACTGCATGCGTTTGCAAATAAATAATTGTGGCTTTCTTTTTATTTCAATTTTGTGAAAACTACAACAAATATTTTTTTAAATCATTATTTGTGCCGGGAAACTCTTACGAAGTTTGTTGTGGAAATTTTTAGTTCCAAAGACGTAATTTATTCTCTTAAACGAAGAACACTTTTATTTTTGTTTTCGTAACTTTTTTAATTAAGAGAACTTATATATTGTTTACTACACAGACGTTTCGTAATTAAGAATATCGTGCCACACTTCGAAATAAGAGATCGATCATAATTTTTTTTTCTAACTTTTTGTTCACATTAATTTCTACAAGAGAAGATGCAACATATCTATTTTCTATTAAAAATAATTTTTACGTACGTAATTTGTGTATAATTTCATATTAAGAGAAAATTGCAAAGGTATTATATTAAAATAAAAAAATAAAAAAAGTATGCAAGAGTTCTGAGTTCCACGTATTATCTAAATAGTTTCTGTGAAATCTATTTTTACAGAAAAAGAGTTTCATATATTGTTGACAAAAGTCTTTTCTACATAGCGCAGCATAAATGACGCGATTTCGTTCCACCGAGATCATTAACCGAGCGTTTAAGCGAACCTGAAAAAAAAAAAAAAAATTACGGCACATGCGACAATATCCGGCGACACGCGCTGGAAATAAATTATTAATCGAGTTCGCAGAATAAAAAAAAAAAAAAAGAAAAAAAGAACAGGCAGCTCCAGGTGGCTGACTTTACGCGTGCAGGTGCTGCTCGCGATCTGATCGAGAGATGGGATCGAGAACGCGGAACGAGCTGCACGGTATTCGCGTACTCGTTCCGCAGCGCATTATCGCCCCGACGGAGGGATTGACACGGAAAGAAAAATGAACGCGTACATATGTACGGCCGGTGGTGTCCGTTTGCTTTTATCGGACGAGAAATGTTTTTATTCATAACTCTGTCGGTCTCGCGCAAGTGAGCGTGAGTCATACATATTCCGCGTGTCGTGTACTCACGTTGCATCTCCGAACAACAAAAATCCTTACGTCTGGGGGATAGCCATCGGCTACGTTTCGATAAAAATTCAACACCGCGGTGCGCCACGCTAAAACTGCCGGAAAAGAGCTGCCGGCCTTCGCAGAGAAGAGGGAAATGTTTTACATTTCCTGATATTCTTCATTTTTCCGGACGGAAATGTTTCTATATGCTCTTGGCGAGCTAAATACGGCTTCTTGTTACGCGGATGCTCTATTATCGAGCAACGAACTTAACTCGTAATTAGATTTGTTACGTTGAACAAAAGTCTACAACAAAATTACAGTAGGTACTTCGTTAATAAAGTAACAGGTAGAACAAAGAACAAAACATTTTTTGTTCAAACTACATGTCTAGTTTTAATTCTTTCACTGCTGATTTAATGAGACATCATGCAGCCTGTTTCTGCTAAATTATTTTTGAACTCTGTTTAATTATTTTTTCGAAATATTTTATTGATCTCGCAAGCCATTCGATTGAAAAGAGATCGAACTTCAAGCCCGCGAAGTTTGAACGCGCGAAAATCATCATTCCTGTCACGAGATATCAATTTTTTTAAATAATGCAGGATAAAATTATAGATAGTGTTCTTAATATTTTTTCAGAAAGAATTTAATAACAATTTATTCACAGTAAAAATAAAAGGATTTTTTTGTATTTAATTTAATAGGTAGATTAATTTTAATAAAAAATAATAATAATAAAATTTAAATTGCAACAATGATAATATTAGTATAGAGGAGTGTTATATTAAATAGTCTGCGCTACAGTCTAATATATTCAAATATATTCGAGCAGTCCAATATATTCGAACTCAGCGGTGAAAGGGTTAATATATGTCGGTACACATGTAAAATACTAATCAATTTAAAAAAAAAGAAAAAAAGAAAGAGAGACAGAAAGGCACCTTTAAAAACAGAACGCACCTTTAGCAGAAGCGATAGATGTGTTACATATAGATAAAAATATCTGATGGGGAAACTCACACAGGCTGCCTCGTGTTATTTGTTCCCCGACGCGAAGTATAGGTCGGTTTACTTGGGAACCACCACCACGATCTCTCGATGTCTCGATGCACACAACCTGAAACAAAACGAGAGGAAGAACTGTCGCCATTGCAGGCAGTAATAACCATTTCATCAAAAAGAAACAAGTTCAAAAGCACGTCGGAAATATATATCGGGGAAAGAAGAAAGTCTATGCCCGCGCGATGGACATTAGTAAACGAACCGGAAATTGTGTGCTTTCCATCAGCGGAACGATCAAATTTGGCGCAACGACTGATGTAAATTTAATTGTGGCGACTCCAATTTCCAGTGTTCTTAACAAGTGGAAATAGATTTGACGTGACTCGTTTACTCGCGCGATGTTAACCGTAAACAGGACAAGTATTTCCTTTTAACATTACGCAATAATTAAAAATCGATCGAATTCTTCTTACAAAACCTTATTAGACTTAATCGATAGATGCGAGAAAGGAACGCGAGAACGTTGAAACGATAAAGTGTTCTATTTCAAAAATACGAAGAAAAACACATGTGTGCTCATTAAAAACTACTGTTCTCGTTAATTAACGTATCAATGCGTTCTTTTGCTTTCAAAAAAATTAAAATATATTCATGTAAAATATATTCATTATGGTTGTATAATTTTCCAAGAATTGAAAATAGAGATCATCAACCCTAATTACGAGCGGGTACAACATCTTGCGGACACGTGTTGCCAGTTGTTAGATCGGTGGATCCCCAGGGGGCCCGCACGCCCCCGTCATCGCGGAATTTCCGAACATCATAAAACCAAGCCGGCACCTGACTTTAATTGATGTTTCTCATCTTTTTTCTGCTTTTGTCTAGCCGCGAGATTTATAGTCAGCCGGCAAGATGCGAGTAGAAAGAAAGCCGCGCGCAACAGAAATGCGGCGAGTTTCTTGTAAAACAAAGAAAGTAAAATTTCAAGCAACTTTAGATAGCGTGCGAATATATACATAATCTCTTTTATGTATGTAATAAAATATATATATTCTTTTATTGAAGAAACTGAGATTGTAATAGTTGAGTTTAACGAATGTTTTATGAAATAAAATATTAGATTTAATTTGCGCAAAAAAAAAAACAATAATAAAAATTAATAAAGTTTTCCTTTGCTTATAGTTTTCATGTTTGGAATTTACTTGAATTAAATTTTCCAGACTTGTTACTTATTGTCAAAAAAATAAATATATTTCTTCAAGTACATTTCTCTCTCTCTCTCTCTCTCTCTCTCTCTCTCACCTTATGTGTAGTTCTGTATTTCTTGTCGACACTTCTGCGAAGAAGTTGCCTTTGTGACTCACAGCTAAGGAATAGCCGCGGGCAAAAGAGTAACTGGGTGCTACTGACTGCTTTTCGTTAGAACCGCGCAAGAAACGCGCTTTTTCGTTGATAATTAAAACGCAACCTTTTTATTAGTAATAATAGTAACCGAATAAAAACAATCGACAAATTACAAGAGTAGTAATTTGCGTAAATTCTCGCATGTAACTATTTCGAGTGCGGCGCGGACTACAAAGCCACGTGCTCCGAATATGACTAGTTGTTTTTTTGTTGTTTTCGTCAAGTGTTCTAGAACGTTCTAGACTGACTGCCGGCAGTAGGTATTCGGCTTATGCAATACGTGGCTCTCGAACATTCGCTCGCACACGTAAATCGCTAACTTGCCTATCTATAGTCAATCACGCTCTCTGAGCCGCAAATATCTTACACAGTTATAATAATCTGATCTTCTCAATCGTTTCGAGTCCGTCGCCGCAACATTGACCTTCTCGTGTTTTACGGATATTCATCATCGAGATGTGCCAGTGAATTCGATTGGATTACACGCGCCAGCCGAGCCTTCAAATGTTTCGATCCGGATATCTCGTTAATTATACATTATCGGTAACGCCGCTTATCGGAATAAAGGGACGGAACGCCTCACGAAAGGTGAGACGAGGCCGGCGGCTAATGAATAGAGCGCGTTAAGTGCAAGCCGATTGTTCCCGATATATCACCATTAAGTTTTGGGGATCGCCGTTTGAAAAATTGCCAGCTGCGCAAATCCGCGAGTGCGAGACGAGGAAGAAAGAACCGGCGGTTCTATATTAACGATTACGGCTATAAATAATCGTGCTCGTGAAGTTAATGCGTTTTATCGCGACCGGCTTCTCGATCCCGGATTTCTATCTATATATATTTCCTCTCGGTCGGGCTTTAATGTCGCTGACGCTACGTGATTACCACTTGCCTGACGCATTTCGGAATTATTCCCCGACACGTGATTTCTTACGTGTTACATGTCGAGCGCGTTCTCGTCTTGAACTCGTACTCGTCATAGCTTAACATCTCTGTGGGCGCTTAAATACAATGATTATGTAAATATAATTTATTAAGATGAGAGATTTTTCTTGATTTATTACGTATAATAACAAAGAAAGTATATATCTATTATAATTGCAATTTAACTTTATTTAATTTACAATTTTGTTGTATTGTAATTATCAAAGACTTTCTTTTCTTTCGCTTTTTGATACAAAATATGATTTTCGTTAAAACCAATGTTTATGTTAATATTTTGTTTTTATTGATTTTACATTTATTATTTACATTTAAAAAAAACGAATAAAAACGTATTTGATACAGATTGACGTTCATACCAGGTAATAACGATCAAGAGCATCTCTCACAAAAGCTATCAACTGCTTATGCGCTCTAATCGCAACGTTGTCTCTTTAAACGCATTCACGCTCGACATCTCGAGCAACTTGCCATTTTCTATCTCCGTTCTAAAAGCTTGGCCGCTTGACAGATCTACCGGCAAGTCGGTTCACTTTGAGAGCCGACCACTTAAAGCGAAGACTCTCCCAATATGCACTTCAAAGAAACGCCAAATTGGTTAGAAGTTATGGCACCTGAGAAGCGCATGCTATCACACGTACAAATTACTAACCTCCGCCGTGCTTTTAGTTAAAAAACAGAAAAAAAAAAATTACAAGAACATCCAGAAGACATTCAAGACAATCTTGCTGCGAGTAAAAAAAATTTATTAATAAGCAACTGATGATAGTAGTTTGACGTAGTGTGATATTAAAAACCTTAAAACACAAAGTTTTATTGTTATAAAATATGAAAAAGATAGAGAGATATTGTTAAATTTGTTTTACAAGACACGTGCACATTTCGTTCGATTTTCTATCGGAAAGGATGACGCGTCGCAACAACGGGCTAAAATATATTTTATTACAGAAACCAGTTCTCCCGGTAAGGTCAGACAAAAATACGGAGCGCGATTCTTTTCGTGCGGGCAGCGAAACATTCGTCCTTTTATGGATTTTCAAAGAACCATATGCCGCCGGGAGTGAATTTTTCAGACGCCTGTCACTGCATCGATTTGCTCGCGAAAGAGTGATCTCTCTGTATCGAATCCACGACACACAAGTAGGTCACAGCCGGACGTGTGTGTAGAAGAGACCGGAATAGTTTCCGCGAGTACGTGGCTGGAAACGCTTGAATTATCTCTTTCGCGAGAGTAGCGTCCCGTACCACTACGGCTGGCACATTCCGCAAAGCACGAGAACTCGACGACGGCTATTCTATTAACCGCAAGTCCGCCCGGATGCCTTCGCCATCTATTTCAGATTTTGTCGAATTCAATTCACCCCTGTGACTCTCCCTCTCTATGTACGTAAGCTTCCTTCTCTCCTTCTCTAACGGTTTTCGCGCTCGCTTTTCAGCATTCTTTTCTTTCCTTTTTCATCCCTTACCTCACTTGATGCCCAACGCTATTCTCACCTTTTCCTTCTATTCGACAACGTATTCTCAAGACTCTCGTGACTCACAGTGTGCATAGGTGATTCACCTAAGAAAAGGATTTACCAAAAAGGTTTAAGGGTTAGGCTTTTCTAGGAGACGATTGGATCGTAATATTCTCGCTGTTTTCCAAAGCGGCGCATATCATTAAATTAAATGAATGAAATTAATTTCCGATAAATTTCGCGATCGTAACAGATTAAATTATCAAAGTAATTTTGTTGATTGAAAATATGTGCATATTTTCACGTTGAATAAATTATCTTCGGAAACTAATTAACGTCAGATTATTGTTTCGACTTTTTATCCCACGCGAACGAGAATTAATCAAACTTTTCATATTATTATGATACTTTTCATTATCGCAAACTCTCTTCGTGCGGAGAAAAAAATTGGTGCCAATAAGAGAGAGCACACAATTAAATTAGTAATCTCTTATTTGCATTATTATTTAAATAAAAATAATAAAATAAAAAAGTTTTTCGAGATATAGGATACTGAAAAATGAGTCAGCATATAAGTACTAGTATTTACGAAGTCGTTGCGTAGCTTCTCATTTGCCAAGTTAAACGCTATTTGTTAAATCTTTAACAAAATAAATACATTTTTTATGAAATATTAAAAATTTAACATAGATCGCGTTGATACAAAATATTTTTGTTGCAATAGTACGTAGTACTACTATACTAAGTAGCGTTTTGAACAGGAATAAGATTTGTCTATGCAAACATCATATTATCGCAAATCGATATATATATCGCAAATCGATATATATATCGCAAATTGATATATATATCGCAAATCGATATATATATCGCATATCGATATATATCGCATTTCGATATATATCGCATTTCGATATATATCGCATTTCGATATATATCGCATTTCTCGATATATATCGCATAGTAAAAATTACTATAAAATATAAAGCTTACTAAATTGAGATGTTTTTTTGTATTGTTTCTCTACAATGCAAAATAAAAAATGTAAACTTTATTGTTTGATCCTTTTTCTCATTAAGAACTCACTTTAATTAAAGTTTATTTTAACATAATATATGGTTTTTATATATTTTTTTAATACTTGTCTTCCACGTTTAATTAAAACGTTCACACACACACATTCACAACCAAAAATTTGTCGAAAAATCTCTTAATAAAATTAACTCGCCGTCCCGGATATGTACGTTTAATTAGTGACGTCGCAGACATCCCAGTTACGTATTGCTGCCTGTTGTGATCTTTTCCCACAACTTTGCCACAGACGCCGTTAAAATTTGCTCAAAAAGGTTATCAAGAAAAACGACGAAACTCGCGCCGAAAGGAAGATGGGGTGTTTGTTCGGGCTGCGAAACTTTCTTTCCGAGGAGTCAACATCGGTCCTGCGGCGACAGGATTACAGGTCTCTTTTACTCCCCTCCCCCCCCTGTGTGTTTTCGGTCAAATCTCCCAGAAAATCGCCCGAGGCAACACCACTGTTGCGCTCGTCTTTCCTTCGTTTCTTCGGTGCGAGATCTAGTGTTTGCGTGATTACTTGCTTCGTCCGATTTAGCTCCCGGCAAATTTTCTCGTGCTGGCCAATTTCGGAAGACACGAGTGACGTTTCCGGTTTCCTCAGAATCAATATATTTCGCTTCTTTTTATGCAATGAAGTAAATAGATTGTACGAGTTTCTAAATACGGCGTAACAGTTGGAAATACACACGTGTATGTTTTTTTGTGTTACTGTAAAAATTCAACTTAGTAAAAAACTTACTGTAAAAAACAACTTAGTCAATAAAAACAACTTTTTTCCTGTTTTTATTTTCTGAAAGAAGAAAATACGATTTATCACACATAGATCATGTATGTGTAAGGATTTAATTTTTAATTACAACTCTTTTGTCTTTCTCAATTTATAGACTTCTATACTTGCAATCAGAGACACATACATACACACGCGTATTTTCAGCTGGACGAGAATCAACCACTGTTCCTGAAGTTAGTAGAACGGGAGTCGAAGGGTCGAAAGTGTTCGAGTAGACGATCACACGGGAGAGAATTAGGGCGTTAAAAGTTGTAGGTGGTCGTAGCATTGACACGCGGGACTCCGCGATCTATCTTGGAGCGCATTGAGATGTAACGAATATAGGGGTAAAGAGAAAGTGATAGAAAAGAGACACGTGACTCTAAACACGCGAAACGTTTAGCGTTTCGAGCATTTGCATTTTTTTGTTGTGTTCTCGAGCAAGCACACGTGCGGACGAGTGTTACATTTCAAAGATGAAATCTTCTACGCCGATAACGACAAGATTGCGTTACGAATTTTAATATGTTTTTTTATTAATAAAAATAAATGTTTATTCACCGTATGTATGTATTCGATACCATTGAGAATTACTTGAATCGCTGAAAATTTTGCGCGCGTGTTTCTTTCTCCGATTGTAAAATGCATTTCCTTCTCGTTTTCATGAACCACATCATCAAACGAAAACGTATATTATGTTATTGCTTTTATAAATATTGAAATAATAAAAAAAATAGTAGAAATATGTGTCATTTAAAAGTCACTATTTATCGTTTCAAAAATATAATCTTTTACGGGAATACGAGATTGGAAAAAACTATTAAAATCACGTTACATTATATTTTTTAATTAATCTTCTAGCTTTTCACTATTTAGATTCAATTGGGTTAAAAGTTGTTAAGTATATTAGGAGTTAGCGATCCGAAAAATTATTGGATATATAAAATTGTTTTTTTATTATTGTTGTAATAGTACTGTATTTAAAAAAAAAAAAAAAAAGAGCTTTTAACTTCAACTTGTATATTTTCCAATACCATGATGCGATACACACGACGAGAATAAAACATGGATTAAGCTTTGCAGCGAGATGTACTTTTCGTGTAGTTTCGCAATCGATAACGCTCGTATGGTATAGATGTGTGTACATACTTTCAAAATATCCGCGATAAATATATAGGTACTGATATTTTCAAACCCACGGATGAATAATCAACGATAATAGTATCTACATTTGTTAATGCTTTTTTTTCCCGCAAATTTTCGTGTTACGTTCGCGAGTTTGTGTTTTGCAAAAAGTGCATCGTAATCAGAATTTGAAACACGAACAGTTTCAACAAGTTTTTTTTTAAATTGTTTGCTCTGCTTCACATCGCGCGCACAAAAACTACATTGCACTTTTTTATCGCAAAAATTACGTGGTTGGTTCACGTTCAATTATTCCAGTTTTCGTCAGGCAGTGAGTACACAACTAAGTTTCCGAGATAGAGAGACGAAAAGTTTTCAACGGCTTCTGTGCTGCTGCTGCTGTCGCGATGCTTTACTCTCTTCGAAAGACGGTAATTGAAAAATGTTATGTTAAGTTTATGTCGCTGAGCGACATTCTTGAACGTGTGCGGCGTTCATCTCCCGATGATCCTCGAAAGTGGGAACGCTTCCTTTCGCAATATGCACTCCTGATATTCGCGTGTTCCTTTGTAAGACCGAATCCCTCCCTCTCTCTCTCTGTCTCTAACCGCGAGAGATTCTCTACAAATCATTTCCGGAAAACGAAATTATCGGGACCAAAAGGTCGAGCAAAATTTCCAATCTCGTCGTTTCAATTCTGTAATTTATCTCACCGTGACTCCTAAAGACATCGCGTATTTGCATTTCCGTGACCCGGAGAGATTTTGCCACAATCTTCGGATTCCAAGTTCTCGAGAATTATGACGGAATCCTGTACGTCCCATATTTTATACGTTAATGCGGCCGCCATTATCGTATGCGGTGACTGTGAGTTTACTCGGTGCAGTTCGCGTTCTCTCGCGAGCGACTCTGAATCTTATTACGGCAAGCCATGCGACCGAGCGGAAAAATTCATGTCGTATTCTCTCAAAGTTATACGCAAGCGTGACTCCGCCGATCGGAATACTTACAACACGATAAGGATATTTCTCGATGCGGCTCGACCGGTCGGCGCACCTTTCATATCCCTACGTGTCCTGCGCGAGGATACACGTACACGTACGTGTACAACGATGTATGTCGCATGAGAAACTAGCTTCGACCACGCTTCTCTTTTTCTCTCTCTCTTTCTCTCTCTCTCTCTCTCTCTCTTTTTTTTCCGCCCTTGCCTGAGAAACCTCCTGACGATTATCAGTCACGATAAGCCACTCCCCGCGCCGCGCGAACATCGATAGAGCTCCTCATCTCGTGTAACTCTCTTCGCCGCGGTTACACCATGCACTACTCATCCATATTCATGCACTGGCAAAGCGCGCATGTGTACGCCACGTGTGTGTACGCTCACGGCGACCCTGTTGAACGCTTAATCAGCGTAAAGTAAGCCTTTTAATGACGCGCGTAATTTCTCGGCGAGAGTCATCTCTCTCGTATTCGGCGCGGTGTTTATCTTTTTCCCGGCAAGAGGTACGTAAATGAGCGCGGCACTAAATTATGTCTTAATTTCGAGCGCGGTCAAATCGCCGGGCTGTTTATGGCGCGGCCGGTGTCTCGGCGGTCTCCCCGCGTATCGTTACATCGAGGCGCTAAGTGCTCGAGCCGCGTCGTATTTTATTACGTATATCGCATTCTTCGGTCGCAGCAGCACCTTAAAAAAGGTGCTGGTCGCACGTGTGACTTTCGGCCCGGCCGCGATAGAACGGAAAGAATTACAAAATAAAAACAACACAGTCACCTCGAAAAAACTGTAACAGATACAAAGTGAAGAAGAGATGCGCATTGTGCGCGCGAAATACGCTTCTCGCCACGAAATATATCGTGTCGAAGTAAAAAAGTTAAAAATGTGAGATACGAAACGTGTATCATGTCGATGAACATCGGAAAATCATATACGTGTATATCTACTATGTTCTACTAGAATGCGCTTGTGAAATATCTGGGTACAGTGCGCGCGGTAAATTGGCGCAAAGAAAGTAAAAGCGCGAAAAGTGAGATAGAAAATGTTCGTTAAATTGCACGTACGCGAGATTTGCGTGAAATTTTCATCGATCAATGTCAAAGTAAAAACAAGCGTTGTCGGTTATTTTATCAGATACAAAGTGTGTTTGAATTCATTAGTTAAGAAGTAATTTGGCAACACACATAGCACACACAACAAGTCAACGGTAGAGGCGAAAGAGCAATAAATAACAAACTTGCGTTACGGCAACATTAAGAAAGAGCCGTCGGTATCTCCAACGTGATCGTAAAATTGATTTATTCTGAGACGAGACTTTATTATTAGGATGACGAAGATCCGCGAGTGTATTTATAGCCGTAAAACTGTCCGGTTGTTGGAAGTAGTTTTGGGCACTTCCGCGCCGTGTTCAGCATGAATTTTGCATATTTAACCAGCGAGCTCAGTAACAGACAACTGTTGCCGCAGGGTACAGCGCCTGTCGAGGTTGAATATCCAATATTCCAGCGGCGTAATATTAAATTACGCGATGGGACTGGATGCGCGGGATGAAATTTTCTCGACTTTCGCATAGCAATCGGGTAATACCGCCGGCTAAATAGCAGCCGCATAAGAAAGCTTGTCCCTTAAGCCAATTTGAATCGTTGACATTGTACCCGAGAGTTTCTAGTTCTCAAGACTTGGAAAGGAATGTGAGAGAAAATTCGGCTGACGTAACTTAGCGAATTAAACTGCGATAACAAAGTAAACGATGGAAATATCAGAGTTGCATGCGACAAATCTAATTTATTCATAATTTGTTTTATCTTGTAACGATGCCGTAAGTGCATATTTATTAACGTTACTTTTATAATGTTTATTTAATTTCTGTATTCATTGCGATAGAAAAACAAACAATGTTAAAGTAAATAATAATAATTGAAATTTAAAATGTTTAATTGAAACGCAAGTTTTTTTTATTGTCCGATTAAATATGTAATATCGACAACATCAGTTGGCGCGACTTCTTTCTTTATACATTGGTTAACCTCTCGTAATGAAGTCGTCGAAAGAAGAGGAGCCGCGTAACTTGCGATAATCTCGGCGGCGGGCAAGCTCATTTGAATAATTAATGCAAAACGCCTCCTAAATAACTTGTGGGGGGGATCGTCCGATGCACCTGCATCTTGTTGCACGCCCGTATGGAAATGCCCGCGCAAAAATTGCCACGATTCGGACAATTTCGTTTAAGTGGCACGCTGGAGAAGTTTATTGAATTTGCCTCGGCGATAGAGTCAAAATTTGAAGTCCCTGAATTTATTTGCACGCAAGAGAGAGAGAGAGAGAGAGAAAGAGAAAACATTCATATTTTTTTCAATATAACTCATAAATAAACACGAGAGGAAAAGAAAATCTCTTTGTCACTACTGTTAAAAGAAGATCAGCATCGAAAAGTGAAAAAGGTTTATGGGAAAAGAAGTATGGATATTATATAATAAAAAAGAAATAACTAGACGTCAATCGAATATTAAATATTTGCAAATATTTAACATTGTGTGTTTAATTTAAAATCAATCCATTAAGGCGCAGGAATACGTAACGTCACAATTGCGAAGAGATTGAATTATCAGTGAATTTCGTTGCGTAAAATCTTTTAGACACTTCTTGGCTTATTTTCTTTTACGTTTGTTCGCAATTTTTCTTTGCGTATAAATCCGCGTGCATTACAACCTAATATAATTCACCAGGTTTACTGTGCTTTCATAAACATCTTACTCTTTCATATCCCGCTTTCGCGAGTAATTTAACCCGGTCTGATAATGAATAAGTAATTGCAGCACAGCCCAGTTCTGCATAATTACATTAAAAGATGTTATTGCCGGCTGAAAAAAAAAAAAAGATGTTAAAAGGCTTTTTCCTGTTCTTATTTCTCCGGAGGCACTGCTCGTAATGGGCTTTTACTGCATGAATAGAGGAGCAAGGTGGAAGCTTTCGCTGTGTATACACTGTAGGTGTCAGACGTGAAATTAGTCCGCATTTATATTCTTATTTGCATACAATAGAATCACACACCGTAATAATTGTTCTTTTATCCCAACACTTTATCTCCGCGCTCATCAACCCCCTCCTCCCTCTCAACCTCCCTCGTAAAACGGGTCCGTTTGTTCTGTTGTAGGGACCGTAAGGCTGTGAATGTGCGTGTGGATATAATAGCGAATAATTATATCAATTTTACGAGTCGTCTGGTAGAGGGGTCAATTAGCTGAGTGAAACACGTTGAAAAACACGTCTTATTCTGTTAAAATTCAACGTGAGAGACGTATAAACACGGCGTAAATAATAACGAGCGCGGAGCCGTATATGAGATAATTGCGAGAGACATGTTTCCGCACTCTCTGAGATATTTCTCACCGGTTCATTAGTTTGCGCGAGCAATTACGATCCACGGAGTCGCCGCAGCCGCTAAATCGATCAACCTCAATGTTCCTGCCATGAGACTGACTGGCGTGCGGGGCCCCACCCTCGACGACTACTACTACTTCTCGCGTGTCACTGTCTGTCGATCCCCTAATTCCCCTCTCGAAATGACACCAGGAAAAACACAAACACGTGTTTTCGAGAGACGTGACACGTCCTGCTAGAGCTCGTGTCACGAGCTCGGGATCTTGTCATTAATGAGTCCAAGAGTCTGACGGGAAACTTTCATCATTGCGTGAAGATGAAAGTAACATAAAAAGAGGGAGCTAAAATGCCTCGAGAAAAAAACTGAAAATTCCATGAGAATATATTTACTCTGAGATCTCACAGTTATAAGATCTTAAAATTAGCGATCGATCGTCGACATGATATACGGGAAAAAAAAAAAAAATATCTTTGAACAATCTTCGAGTTTTACGTGTCTATAAAGGAGAGATTAATTTTAACATTACGCGCGATGTGTATTTATTATATGAATTCGAAAAATTACTATGGGAAGTAATGTAATAAGGAAAACTTTTTCTACGCTTTGAGTCGCGCTGATGTGATTGAAATGTATCTGTATCGCCTTGGGACGTGAAAAAATTCTGCCCGAATTGATCCCAAACGATTCATAGATAGTAGACAACAAAATCCAGATAACCCCCGAGCGTTCGGAGCTTACGAATTCGACTGTTTATAATGCACTGCCGTTCGCGTCGTTACGGTTTCAGCGCGAAGCCGATTTGCCGGCGGGTGGCACGCCGATAGTAATTGCGCCAAACAAAGCCTTTGATGTCTTTCCTGACGCTGGGTTTTAAAGGCTGTCTCGAAGTGCGCACATTCCGCTAGCAGACCGCAGCAGAGTGCAACGGTCAGAGGTAGAATGGCGCATTCTGGATTTGCTTTGAGCGCGAGCACACACTCGCTGTTTGGTTCCCGGCCGTAATAACTAATATGCGAGTGCGTTGCCGCTGACGCCAACTAAATACGAAATATACGAGATTTGCGGTAATTCCCGCCGAATACGGGAACCAACTTAACCGCCGCTGACACATTGAATTACTTCGCCTTGTCGGTCGCTTACGTCAAGCAGATTTTTAATCCACCGGGTTCGTAAAAGAGTAAATCATGTGCAGCGAGAACACTGTATACGTTTTTTTTTTTTTTTAGTATTTTAGTATTGTTATAATTAGTAATTTTCGCATATACGAAAATTTATTTACGTGTAATTAATTATTTATTTACGTGTGAAACAAATACAGAGCGACAAATGCTGTGTGACAACATGGCTACGTAGAACAAGATTGAAAAATGAAGAACAAGATTGAAAAATATTACTTTCACGAAAAAGTTTTACGAAGAATTTTAATAAGTCTTGGGCGTAAAAAAAAACTGTTGCTGATTTATCGTTTCAGAAACGATCTTTGACAGCTTGAATAAGATCGTAGATATCGTTTCTGAAACAATAAATCGCCAAAGTTTTTTTAGATCAGATAAATATAGAGTGTGATGGGGCTTACAAATTTTAGGGTGGATTTCGAACTACCGGAAGTGCTTAAGCAACTTCGAGAGCTGATTGGAAGCCCGATTCATCGGTTCGCTTTCCAACTCGAACTGAAAGAGACCGGTCCGGAAAAATCCGAAAGTCCGTGTGGATTCGAACTCGGGACCTTCTTACTTCGCAGCCACCACACACTCAGGCCGCGAGATCACTGTCTATCTAATAATACTGTTCACGCGTAAAATTCCCTTGATTTTAAATAACATTTTGCGCGGTTAACTATTGTTCATTGTTATTGCGTATCGTACAATTTATCTGAAACTAATTGTACATTATAGAAATGTGCTGTAAAATAACTTAATAAAATCACAAATGCTTTCAACCGGATTTGAAGCCGGTGATGGAATAGTAATTACGTATCTCGTTATTAATTGTACATGCTGCTGACAATGCGCTCAATTTTCAATGATCAAGCATACGTATTAGTTAAATTTTACACGTGTTATACATAATTTATAAAAGATTGCTTAAACTTGAAAAAACAATCGCAATTTATCAATTTATCAATTTATTTTATAACTATATCACATGTACATTTAATGATATTTATTGTTTTATTTCAAGAAGAGACAACAATTAGTTTCAAATTAATTGACTTTTTAAATATCGTTTATGCAACAAAAAAAAACGTTAAGATCTCGTTGAATCTTTATTTGGCACACAAACTGTTTGTGTGAATAACTGCAAATATTTACAAGAAAAAAGTGTGCAATCGTTCTTTTTTCTGTCGCAAATCTCCATTTTCTCCCGACGTGACGACATTCAAATCTTTTATATTCGTGATCGCAGATGTTTCTTCGCGGACCGAGAAAGCGTAAGGTAAATTTGACGATTTCATTAGCCGACGCTTGTGATTTCATTATACATATTGTCGGTGAGTAAGCTGCGTTGGAAGTCGGACCTTTCTCTCTCTCTCTCTCTCTCTCTCTCTCTCTCTCTCTCTCTGTCTCTCTTATCTCCACTCACATTAATCACACGCCTCCTCAACCTGAGCCACTCTCTCAAACAGGTAGCTACTTGTCAACATGTCAGCGACTCAATGATATAAAAGATTGCTTCTCGGATATGATAAACGACATTACCGCGCAAAGATCGTAGATGATATAAATCGATAAATATCAACAACGGTTTCTTCGTCATCTGCAACTTTGGAAAAGACAATCGCATTGATTACAAGCATTGAGAAAAAATGTAGACGATAGTTTTTCAACTAAACGTACACGTTGCTTCGTCTTTTTTTACGATGTGTTTTTGACGTATTTAAATTATATAACTGTAATACATACATCAATTCATGCAAAAGAAAGATACGCTTTTATTCGTGGAATAAAACGGCATTGCGGGCGCGCGCGCGCGCGATACGATTTTGAGTAATTTAACTTTATTAGGAGGTCACGGCGCGGCGTGTCGCCGGAGCATTGAAAATGTTCATGCAAGCATTTCAAATGGTCTCAATTATGCTAGACACGTTTCAGTCTTTAGAAGAGAAGTCCTTACCCGACGATGTGACAGTAGTTTCTCTCATCGCGCATGAATAGAGAACGACCGTGAAAGCGCCATTGAAATTACAGGAAGGTAACTTCCAACTCAAATAGTTAAAGGCTTTAACGAGTTACAATTAGCAGGGGGACTGCGCTGTTTGTCGTATAATAGAATTTGCTAATGATAATTCAATATCGCGCTAGCTCCTTTCCGCGTATTAACGGACGAAGAGGTCGCGCTGGTGAATCCCGGCGCACAGGCAAGCTTAAAACATTTTGTTCCGGGAATCCCGGAGGAAATAACGTATCTGAGATTAGTTAGAAAAGAAACGCGAATCCAGAGAGATAAATTTTCACGAGTAATTGTTGTTTCTGAAAAGCGAGGAAACAAAATTTTTCGTTTCGATTTCTTTTTCTTCTTTGTCTTGTTTATTGCGTAACTCGTGTGTTTTAAAATTATTAACATTGAAAGATGGCGTTTACAATTATGTTGCTCCTATTTGTTGGTTTTGAAAAGTTTTCAAAAACTAGTTTGATTGAAAAGAGAGTTTTGTATTTTTTTTTTTTTTACTCTGATAATGATCTTTTCGAAAATAACAGTTTTTGAGAGAGTGAATACAATTGAACAGCAAGTAGGAATGAATACATTCGAGCTGTTCTAGTCTCATTTGATAGTATAAATCGTGCCCTTCTTACTCCCACATTCGCTGCCTCTCATCGCATTCGTGATGACATTTATTTTCTTCCTCAAATGCTACTAATGCGCACTACCGCGGTTCTTAATCTTCACCGTCTAAATTTGTCATCGCAATGCATTCGCTTCGCATCTTTAATTTTCATTCTCTTAACGTTATTTATTTTAATTAAATTAAGACTTGCGCCGCGATAACGCTTTGTTCCGTCGTCGGCAATAAATGCAAGATGGAAATTTCTCCATTTTCATCAGTCATTGCTACAGCTTAGTTCCGTAATGCGAGGAAAAGAAAATTACGCGTTCAGGAAGAGCACGCAGGAGAGAGCACGCTCTCGCACAATACTTTATAGTGATTGCCTATCGGACCAGGTTCTCATGCTACCGTTGCTAAAGTTAGCCTTGAAATCATTGAGGTTTGAGAGGCTCGCCCGATAAACGCTCGGCTCGTTCGATCTCTTTGGAAAGGGGAGGACCTCGTTTCGCTATCTCGCAACGCCCTAAGGCCACATCGTATACAAACTTTTCATTATGATCGAACCTGGACGCATACAGAGCGCCAGAAATTTCCAAGAAGAAACACGCGTACACTGTAGAGATATAAAACATGCACGTGTAGAATATCTCTAGAGATTATCAAAGTCTATATTTCACTAAAAAAAAAAAGTGATTTTGATATCAACTTTTAAAAATAATGAAATTAGTGAGACCTGTAAAAAATAAATTTAAATATCTCGATTAAAATCCAAAAAAAAAGAGCGCACAGATTCAAAAACATCTCTGTTCTAAATTTTCCTTTAGCGTAACGCTAAATTTGGTAGTTGCAGTGGATCGTGGTATTTCCAAACTACAACGGGTTATACTGTTCTCGGACAAAAGCCCGTCATGTTTCGCCCGCAGTGTTTCGTCGTGATGCACATGAGATATAAAAACCTACCTTGTTCTATCCCATGTTCTCTCTATTCTGTTCCTCTGTTCAGTCTTTGAATACCAAAAATAAAAAACTAAAAAATTGAGCACAGTGCGATTTATGAAAGTATTCATATATTAAAAAAAAAAAAAAAAAAACAAAGAAAAACCAGGATCCACGCGCCAGATGTTTTAAACAAAATTATAAAATATTGATGCGATTACAGAGCAATTTCGGCGTTACACACTCTATCGCGTCTCATCCCTGCCACGTTAAACACGTTCCAGGCAATATACAGGTGACAAAGTGTGTAAACGTAGCAATATCGCTGAAGTGGAGTAATACATTTTCGAGGTGACCCCATAGATTTTCAACGTCCGCGGTCACAGTGAACACGGTAAACGGTAGAGAACGTATTAAGACGCGTCGGTCGACGTGGTAGAACGAGGACGAGGATCCTCGGGAGCTCAAAGCATCGTCCTTCTCTCCTGGTATACGAGAGGCGGATAGGTGGAACCGAACGCGGCTCTGCCAAGTCCGACGTACGTCGCTTGGGCCCGCCCCGTACGGCGTGTACCACCGCAAGGCAAGGTAGTCGAGGAAGTTGAAGGTGGGCGTTAGGCGTTAAGATGATATATGTTATTCGCTTAATTAAGCGCTTGTCCGCGCAGAACGTCCGAGCTTACACAGGAAGAGCAAACTTGCGCGCGAACCGGGTGCGCAAGGAGGTGGGAAACGGGTTGCGGAAGCGTGTGCACGGTAGCTCGTGAAGGTCGGGAGCTGAGCGGAACACGGAGCGGAACAGGACGCTCCATCTTTTTTGCATCGTGTCGAAACACAGCGAGCTTTTGCCCTCAATAGTTAACGTGTTGAATTTCTGACAATATCGATTTAATCTCTGTAAACCGCTGAAATCGATGTTTCCGATAACGAGAGACAAATTTCAGCAGAGATGTTTTTGAATTTTTATGCGCATTATTCTACGGCGTATTAACATTCACCGTATGAAGTAAATTAGTACACAGATCCGGGACAAATAAAAAAAACATTTTCACGATGAAAGTTTCGCTCATATCGTCGGAAATTCTCGCTCGATCAACGAGCCAGACACTACGTTCGAATCTCTTTAATTGCATCGTTGATTCGTAGATATGCGTGAGTAAGATAGGCAAGGACATGCGAGCGTATATTCGAGTGAATGCGCAACGTTGGTTGCAAGATTGCTACTTGAAGGAGGCGCTTAAATAAGATTTCGGTATATTACGGTAGAGTTCATTGGTAAAGGAGAATATAAAATGAAGACGAGTATTATGGCGGCAAAACGTGCACGCTGCTCTCTCATATAAGAAGATAGCGAAGAGACGTAAAGTTCATGAGATTACCGTGCCGCAATATTATTCTGTGAGAGGGTTGGCAAAAAACCAACAAGACGAGCATGTTCTTTGTTTAATTAAGCACGATCAAGCGCTTAACGACCGTATAATAATAACAAGTTAATTAAAAAGTATACTATGCAACGTGATACTTTACATGATCTTATAAAAAGTTGTGTTCAAATATAATATACATATATGGTTTTGCGTGTGTGTCAGAAATAAATAAAATATAATATACTTGTTTTTTGTCTCCCTCTTTCTTGAAAAAAAAAATTTGTATTAAAACTCTGTTTTATAAAGTTCTCCGTTTAATATAAAAGATTCTTTCGCAAAAAAGTCACAAATCGGATGTACTTCAGGAAACAAAATATATATATATATATATAAAATTTTTTTCTAGATTTAAAATTAGACGGTGGTTTCTTCCGTTTTCCTACCTACAGAATCAGTTACACCTCTTGCGACTATCAATTATTACTCATCCGTTAATGCAGCGTAGAGAAGGTGCGCTCGTAATGCGGACGAAGGAGAATAGAAAATGAGTATAGCTCTTTTGCTCTTGGAAAAACTGTTGTATAAATGAGAAGCGAATAAATTGACTGAGAAATTAAAATGCATAACTTTTGTGCGGATTTATTTGTTTCAGTAACGCTGAATACGCTTTCAACACACTTTACGAAGTTCTTTGTATATCATTTGGCAGATAACTTGATTACAAAATAATGTAAAAACGTTTTAAATATTTATCTTTTCTGTAAAAAATCATTTTTATTATATAAGTTGATATTAACAACATAATAAGCAAAGTTATAAATTGCAAAATTAACAATCATATAATTTAAATTACTCGTTTTTATATATTAATTTGACAATTAAATTTCTGTATGAAATATATAGATAAATATATTTTCCAACTAAATATTTTTCTCTAAACTTATTCGACTTTTAAAAACTAAAGTTTTAAAGCCAAAAAATATTTATATATATTGTTTGTAATAACAAGGATTTTGCTTGCAGTTTAATCTACAAAAACATGCAGCTGCATGAAAAATAACTCGTATTTAATTTAAAAACAAGAATAAAAATCGTTTATATATGCCTTTACTTGAAAATTATAGGAATAAAACATCTTTTAAATATCTAAATATGTGTAATATAAGATAGAAATTAGCAAAAGTTAACTAAGCAATAATATTGACTGCTGTAACACTGTGTCTTTGGTAAAGAAGATATTGAAGTCAACCGTGTAATCTCCAGCAAATGAAGAGAAACGAATCAATAAAGTACTCGCATCCGTAGAATTAGAAGTTGCGCGTCTTGAATTCTTGTAGTCTCTTTTTCGCCAATCAGCCTAAGCTTTGGACACATGTTGTACGGTTAGCGGAGCGCTTTAGAAACGACGTTTCTAGAAAAATATACGTCTTGGGAGAGTATTAAACGCCACTCGTACAAGAAAATACTTCGATCGCACGAGGTTTTTAGAGAGAAAAACGACCTACAATCAAATAAAGGACGAAAGATAATTGTTGATAATTGTGATAAAGGATAATTTCTCTCTGATAATTCAGCAGCTGCGTACTGGGAGACGATTAATATTAATTATTTCTACATTTCTCTTTATTTCTCGCTTTCTCTCTCTCTCTCTCTCTTTTAATATCAAAAGAATGAAAATAATTGCAAATGACTATTATCTAGCAGTATATAAGTAATGTTGTTATATAAGAAAATTATATTATATTGCTATGCCATTTGCATGCATGTTTTTGAGATGAATGAACACTCTGTGAAGATGAAAAGAATAAAGGATAAAAGAAAACGTAAAAATTATTGAACCAGAGTCACTGAATAGATTCGAAAATAAATTAACGAAGTCTCGAATATTCGAATTTGACAGCCATTTTTGCAACAGGAATGTAAGAATTGGACTGCAACACATATGTATTCGCAGCTTAATCAAGAGCTTACGTAACTAATAGCCATGTCTGCCGAATAGGACTTTCCTCTCTTTTCACTAAACTCCCGTAAACCGCTTTTGTTCAATATATTCATTTGAGGTAAGACGCGGTAGATGAGAAAACGTAGTAGAGATAGCGAAGTAATTTTCGCGGTGCGCGATGAGAAAATAGCGAGCCTTAATGGTGTCTCTTTTGGGACAACAATATTATGGAGCCATATTTTGATGATATCGTAAAAAAAACACACGGATATTGCGAAACCTTATTTCTCGAGTATACAACGGCAAATTGATTTTAAGTGTTGTAAGCTAATTTTCTTAAAATAATAAACAGAAATGATACAATATAATAGCAATTTGTAATTACATATATTTATAAAAGAGAAAAAAACATTTAACTGTGTCAAAGAACATAAGAAAGATTTTACTCCACTGAAATAGACTGCTAATAATTTTGAAGACAGAATACGAATAATTATATAAATATATAATTGCTATAACATGTACGTTTTAGTAATTTAGAAAACGTCTTGGATGGGAAACCGAAAGTTTTAGAAAAGTTATCTTTATCACACACTTTCTTTTCTATAGTTCGTTCACCACCGCTCGTTACGTCAAGTTTTGGAATATGTCGCGATATGTATCGTTATCTTAATTAAGCTCTCGTCGTCCTTAATATAGGAGATTAAGGCTGCAGCAAACTTCAGCGGCGTCGCACGATGCTTCCTGCCTAGTAGCGAAAACTTGAATCCGTTGCAGACTATTCTCGGTTACACACGCTCGTTTGCTCGGCCAAACACTTTGGTACCTTCGTCTATTAAGGTGGGAACACGGGCGGACGTGACGAGACGAGACGACATTGTGAAATGAGATCGAGCTCCGTTAAGAACGTCAGCTTACGCGCAACAGAAACGTCGCTGTGTAAGACGAGTTAATGAAGAAATACGCGCGTTTCGCGGTATAAACTCGCATTACAGATTACAGTCGGATTACCTGTCAAACATTATTATCGAACTACGGAATTCCCGCGGGAATTGCTGGAATCCCGCGCACAATCCCAGAAATCCGAATAGGCGTTACGACATGTGCGGCATTACGA
Organism: Pseudomyrmex flavicornis; assembly: GCA_014825475.1. Lineage (NCBI taxonomy): Eukaryota > Metazoa > Arthropoda > Insecta > Hymenoptera > Formicidae > Pseudomyrmex > Pseudomyrmex flavicornis. The sequence continues at coordinate 39,512 of QVNW01001055.1, forward strand.
AGACGTTTGACGTGACGTAAACTATTTGTGAGATAAATTTGCACAATGCTGGAATATATGGCTTTCTGCAAAAACATTTAGAACTATTAAATGAGCAATGTAAAAAATAACGGAAATATATACTGGAGATAATTTCGAAATAAAAAGTAATCTGTTTCTCGATCTATTAATTGAAAAGAAACAATTCTCGCACATTTAATGCGTGCGCAGAAGCTAACCAATCAAGCGTAAATATCGATCACAAAGAAATGAGCAATTTAAAAATAGTTTAAATATTAAGTATCACGAACACACATATAGAGATATGTCTCATTATTATCTATTAATAAATTAACAAAATTAACGTTGAAAAAAATAGAAACATGAGACTAGATTAGAATTATATAGAAAAAATAAAATTATATTTTTAGTAGAATACAAAATGTGATGAATATCAAAGCGTACAGCAATGTTACGAGAACATACTTAATAAAGTCTATATGTATGAAGAGGTTCTATGATAATAAGTTCATGTCACCGTATCGGCTGATTGCCACTTTGACGAAAGTCATATTGCAATACGGTAGACATTGCGACGTATGCAAGTTGTCCAATTAATTAAACGCTCATTACGACTCGGGTTCGTGGGAAACTTTGTGCAATCTAGGCACGAAAGTGCCGTTTCTAAGCGGAGGAATCTCTAGAAATTCCAGTTAAACTGGACGTGCACACACATTCGCGCGCGCACGATCGTTTGCTTACGAAAGTGCCGCGGCAAATTGTTTGCGCATACGTCCCGAGATCACCGAGCTTATCTCCGCGTCAAATAATATGCATATGCAAATAATATAACGACATAAAAAAAAGTAACAAACAAAATATGACGTATTGAATACTTTATAAAAAACCTATTTTGCAAATCTGCTTCTTGTAACTTGCTTCAAATGTAATGTCGGACAGTAAAATTATATCCGACAAATATTAATGAAAAAATTAGCTTTTGTCTTATACATATATATATATATATATTTTATTTTTTTATATCTTCTTCTTATATTATAAAATGATCTGTTTTTACGTACGTTAAATATGTACGTTTTTAATATATAATAACACATATGTGACATAAAATAACATAAACGTGCTGTTTTAATACACATTTCGCAAATAAATACTTGCCTTGTTAATTGTTCTTGTTTATATTTGATGATTACAAAAATGTAGGAGGGACATGGTGGAGTTCAGGTGCAAATGGCGCATTCGCAATTTCGCGCGCAATAGCGATTCGGAAGATTGTAGTGTTTACATTATCATCCCGGAGGGGAGAACATTTCAATAGTGCGCCATTTAATATGCACCGTATTTGAACTACGCGCTTCCAGAAATTAAAACCCTTCTCGAAACGAGACAAGTTCGAGACCGGGTGGAGTAAATATTACGAACACTATACCGCGCCGCGCGACCTCATCTCAGAAAATTCACGATTGCTTTTGAAAGTAGAACAAAGGGATCGAGTTTACTCGAGAGAAATGTGCACTTCGCGGGTCGCAAGTTTCGTCATATTTTTCGCATTTTCTTAACAACACATATAGTCTTTTTTCTGATTTTATACTCATCTTCATGTTAGAAAAAAAAATCTTGGATCGTTTTTTTCTCTAAAGTCTACATATTTGTAATAAAAAAGAAAACACAACGCCAACTGCTTCGCAGTGGAATGCTGTTAGAAATTTATTTACTCGGATTGCTGCTCTCATTTCTTCTCTCGAACAAAGCAATTCCGAGATGGAGAATAATCCGTTTCTCAGATTAATCAGGAAGAAACAATGTTCACATTTAATGCGGAGTAGCTGATCAGCCGAGCGCGAATATATCGACCACGCATAAGCTAATCGCGCTAATTCAATGCGTCGAATTAGATCAACCCTCGTCGTATACGATAGAGAACCATCCTGTCGCATCGGATTACGAAGAAAATATATTCGCATATATATATATATATAGGGCCCGGGTTATATCGATTGCATCTTGGAATCCGGAGAGTGACGTACTTTCGCGAAGCGTCCGCAAATTGGATGGGACGGGATCAGGCGTGGAGAGAGCGATTGTCCCGGTGTGTGTCCTTTGAAATCCGCGGTCGGTTAAGCCATCGGTGAATGGAAGTTAATCATAGGACCGCGGCGCACACATTCGTCCTCTCCCGGAAATGCGCACCGAGGCGCAACGCACTGGCGGATTACACCGAACTGAGGAAAAGGGGAAAGAGGGAGAAAAGGGGAGAGGGGGGAAAAGAGGCGTCCCCACGTCAGGCGGACGACCCTTAAAAAAGGTGATGCGGATTTATTTTGATGGGAGGGAGAGTCGGGCCGTGTACACGCCGAAAAAGCGGAGAGGAGAGCCGACGAGAGAGCTTCGCCCGAGCGGCTTTTGTAAATGACGAGTGTGTTGTCGCTCGTGGCGGAAAGCTACGCTAGACACTCGAGTACGGAAGGGTGGCACACACGTGAGGCTCAGCTGAAAAAAAAAAAAAAGATCCATTCGCGTTGAAACCTCTTCTCTTAATCCTCGCAAATTTAGTCAGGAGATTCCAGTAAACGCGATGCGCTGTTTCGCGCGCGTTGCACCAAATATGTACGGCCGCGTACAAACAAAATTTCGTTACTGAAAGCGTGATTATATTAATATAATGAATATTGTTTATAGGTATGTCATCGTACTTCTCATTGTCTTTCACAATCGAACTTGTCGAAATAATACCGCGAAAAAGCTGTTTCTGTATATTTCACGATAGAGGATTGATCTACGAAAATCAATCTGAACTGATTACGCTAAGATATAATAGTACATTGCATATATCTAATTTAATGTAATACAATTTCTCTCTCTTTCTCTCTCTTCTAATATCATCGAGCAATAATAAACGGCCAGATATTTGAGATTTTGAATATTTGTCGTGTAATGCAATTGTGATCGTGAATTCGGAGCAATGAAATTTATAGAATAATGAATTTAATGTCACAGAAGATGCAGCGAGGTAGAACAACGCTAATGTGACCCGATAGCGATAATTAAGAGGCCAACGAGAGGTTAAGTCCAGAATTCAAGAAAATAGCTAGAGAACTTGTATCTATACATATGCATACATAAACAGCACTCTGACATGCAACGAGAGAAGAGGAGTCTGCTTTTACGAAGGGATGATAAAATACCCTTTCTGGGCTTCAGAAAGCGAAAACGCGTGGAATTTCAGTTATTTTGTTTTCCTCTCTTGTCCGGTATTCAGCGCAATTTGCAACTTCGATGAAACATCTCTATATGTTTTTTTTTTTTTTACACATTTTCTTTCCCTACGGTGCAACATACGAAACGTAATGATTAAAGCGAGTTCGATTCGCAGTACTTAATTTTTGTAGTGAATGAAAGAGATTTATATGAGATTATATGGAGCAAGATAAAGCAAAAACTCAAGATAACACGTAAAAATACGTAAAATTTAAGACATACGAGAGTTACAGGTTGTGAAAACCAGCTGTTTTTAATGTCGGTAAAAGGATCTTCGAAAATAACTACTTAACATTAATAAAGTTTAAAAGCTTTGAAAAGCAACAACAATATCCCCGTTGACGTAGCTAGCTAGAATTGTAGCGCTCTCACGGCGATGATTTATTTTAGCAACCGATACTAAATAATTTACAAAGTGTAATGCAAATTTCGCGTGCAATTTTGCGAAAATGCAAATCTACTGTGTACACAATGGTTTGAAGGCAATTGCGGAGTTATTGTCCCGTCGACGATCGTTTGATTAAAATAAATAACTACTGCTTCCCGTCAAAAGGAAATATTTATCAGATACGCGCTTGCGAAATTGGCCGCGCCGCGTGAATACTCGTAAAGCGCGCGCTATAACATCATAAAGTATTCAGCAGCGACTCGTACGATTTTCGCATTTGGACAGTCGCTTCGTTCGCCATCAATTTGTAATCAAAGCGTTACTATTAAAAGATCGTCGAGCAAAATACGCAGCAAAAATACAAATACATCCGCGCGCGCGTTTCTCGCACCCTTTCAGCGTATATCTAGCGAACAGCTGCTCCCATTTTTTTTGTGATTTTTCAAATGTGGCAATAAAATATGTGTGACACGTGACACGAAACTCGATGCCAAACGTGCCGCCGCGTTCGACCACCCTGACCCGAAAGATTTATGAAACGCGAGGAGAAAAATAGTAAGACGTAATGTCCGTTTTCCCGTTTGCGCCTTTTTCCGGACTCGATGTCAAAACAGGCAAAGCCACGTTTCCCGTCGCCTGTCCAATCGGCTTCGCCGACGACTTGCTTATCTCACGACAAAAACATCGGGAGCTGTGAGGGAGAAATCTACGCAGTTTAAATGCTTGTTTTACAAATTAATTCGAATTATTTCGACGGGCGACTTTCTTGCCCGGACAACTGTCCTTTCGAACGTCAGTTAGCCAAGGCGAGGCGAAGAAACCGTCGGGTAATTGCAGCGTGTCGCGGCAGACTTGACGAACAGACAGGCGTCTGTAACATTTGGTTTCCATCGTTTAGGCGATCTTGCCGTGTAATTTGCTACGTCGCGCTTGGCACGCCGCCGAAATATCTCGCGCAGAGTGAGAGAGATACCTAGGATTGATATATGTGTGGGCGCGACTAAGGAGGCAACCTTTCATTTTCCGTGTGGCCGCGAGATTTGAGATTTTGAGAGAAGGAACGATGCCAAGGAATTAAAGAGACTCCCTTCTTTAAACGGCGCAATCATGTCATTACGGAAAATACCATCTTCCGACGCGCGTAATGATAGACCGTGGCCGCGATGACTCAAATAATGCGGCAGAAATTATTTTGTGTGGACAGATAGAACTGGAACTTGGAACGTCGCGAAACTGTTCTTTTCTGGCGTCCGCAATGACTTTATTTCACGCGAGAGAGACGCGTATCAGAGCGCTGTCGCACAGAATATGTAAAACAAACAGTGAGTGTAAAAACTGTATTAAAAATATTTTCCTAATTACGTTAATTGAAATCTTTCAAACGTGACATTGAAAAATTGTTTCCTCACCGATTCTTCTCCTTCTCGTTCTTTGTTCCGCTTCCTCCGTAAAACATTATGCATTTTAATTATGTTAATAACGGGGGTTCGCTAATGGGGATTCACGTTAGAAGTTAATTAAATAAAAAAGAAACTCATTAATAATTCTTTATGATCTTAGAGCGTAGGAAACAGGAACATCACGAAGTACAGAAATCGAAAAGTGAAACACCAAGAGTCTTCTTTTGATGTGAAACTCGCTGTAAAATACAATCAAGGCGCGTAACGATATAAATGATATAAAAGCAAATTTAATAAAACCGATCTCTCTAACTCGTCTAAAGAACGAAAAGCGAGGGAGGATCTCTTGTTTCGAGATTTTTCTCGAAGAAGTCAACCGATCCGAAATTACACTTTGTGTAATTTTCATGTCGATCTAGCACGCTGAACTTTTCAGTGCTTAATTCGCCCGTAAAATCGCGCCACAATGACCGCGCACGGGAGCTTTCTCCGGAGCGGAATGACGTTCGGGTCGCGTTTGAAAACGGGAAAAAGATATCCATCTTTTTCGATCGAGCAAATCCCGCGAGTGCGTGGCTCGTAAAACCGGAGCCACAAAAGAGCAAACAGCCCTCCGGTTGCTACGATGATCTTAAGTGTTCCCAAAAAGCGGACGGAATCGTTTTCGAAATGGACCTCCGCGAGTGTGAGGGATGGCTGCAGGTATACACGCTAAGAACGTCATTTGAACCGCGCCATTGTCAATTTCGTGCCCACAATGGCGACAGCTGAAGGATCAGGCCAAACATTGAGACATATCCCTTGTTGCTCCTGTCACCGTCGTTCCTCCCTACTTTTCTTCTTTTTTTTACTCTCTTTCTCTCTCTCTCTCTCTCTCTCTCGCTCGCTCCCTCCTTTTCGCCGCTCGGACATTATTACAAAAATATTTGATGCTCGTCGCGTATGAGAATGCGTATCCCTTGCCGTATTGTCGCGTCGAGCGGTGTCGCGCAACGGGGGAAGTTTCTGCGTGATTCCGATCAAGAATGAACGAAAGGAGAAAGAGAGAGAGAGAGAAAGAGAGACGCAAAACCGGATTCACTGTGAGGCTGGGCACCTCCTCGTCGGAGCTGCTTCCTCTTGTAATTTAGGCGCTAGGGCTTCCTGAAAAAATATTTGGAACACCTGCATCGTTACATCATTCTCGTGAATGATCCATCGCTCGGCAGCTGATCTTGCAATCACGATAAACGCGGCGAGACACATGATATATTTGCGTCGGTCGGGATAATCTCGACCGACATTATCGCTGACGAAATCAAATAATTTTGTATATTTATATAAAAAAACTGACTCTGATAAATTTGTTACATGTCGTTAAAGTTTTCGTTGAAAGCCAAATTGCATTGAATTGCACACACATCCGTGTGTGCTAAAAATTATATACGAGATGGTTTTGGTGAGAAAAAAAAGTGAGATGGAACTCACGACACGATATTTATTCGTCGTGAATTTTATTCGCAAATGCATGTTACGTTAAACAATAATTAAGTAGAATAAAAATGATATTTGTGTGATATTTATTCATCGTAATTTTTTCGCAAATGCGTTGCGTTACTTTAAATAATAATTAAGTAGAATAAAAATGACATACATTCGTATGCACATAATATTAAATCTTAATTGTTATTAATTACAAATGTCTGTATGATTAATTATAAAAGATACAAATAGTTTAATTATGCAAATCCATTCTCGCGTTACACGAGAGTGTAGTGTAACAAATGCAAATGTGCGTTCCAATTGTGTGTTTGAAGTGTGGTCATTCTTTGCGGTACAGAAAGCAACACAAAAGTAGGTCATTACAGTAACTCGCGTAATGTCGATGAAAATTGACTAACGCGACTGTCACTTTCACGTGGTCTGCGGATCTCGACTTAAATTCAAACAACGTTTGTTGCGAGTAGAACAAGACCAAATAAATTTCCGCGACCGTAAGAGAGAACCCGTGTAATTTCGCATTACATGGCACTCACGTATTTGAAAAATATTTGCTGCATCAGCAATTGTGCGTGTGTGCGTGCGTGTGTGTGAGAGAGATTCTCTTTGGCGGAGAAAACCCATACTGCCGCACAGTGAATTACGCGCCGACGCGTTCGAATAAAGCGTCGTTAGACGAAATACTTCACGGAAGTGCATTCGCGACTAACCGACATAAATTTGAACACGTACGCGTCTCACTTTTCCGCCATCGGAAAGCTTCGCTATTTTGAGCGACGTTTCTGGAATATCGACGATTATGCCTCGCGACGAGGCGATACGTTCTTCTCGTATCATCCGGTAAAGACGTTTCCGTTGTTTCCCATCTGCGTTTCGTAAGAGATAGGATTATATACACGAGAGAGAGAGAGAGAGAGAGACAGAGAAAGAGAGAGTCGGAACACGTGACTAATCTGACATTTTCTATCATTTAAAAAGATTGATACTGAAAGATATTGAATGTCTTATACAGGAGCGAGAGATAACACAATATTTTCATAAACAATACTTCCGTAATAATTGTATTATTGCTATTAAAATAAAAATAAAGAAATTAAATCAGTTATTGAAAAAAGAAGCACAAATTAAAAAATACTGAATAAAAAGTTATTGCGCTTAATATAAAACGTTCTTGTGCAAAAATTATGAAGAAAGTATAATATAATCATGAGTGGCGTATGATTTAAATTTATTGAAATATTTTCTCTTCATAAAGTAAAACAAAGGGGGTATATTTAATCTTTCTAATAATTAATATTGGAGAGAAATGTGAGTTATGTTTAAATTAAAGGCTTATGCATCTTTTGTTAATTTATTCAATATTCTACAGAGTCTTAAAGCCTTATAGAAATGGGATCTGTCACGTTTCTCATTGATTCCGACTTGGATATCTCTACAAAACGAGAGAGAAAAAAAGAGAGAAAGAGAGAGAGAGAGGTTTACAGGTGGCAGACGGGCTCTTCACCGCGGGAAATTTCGTATAATTTCGAACCGACATTCACGTTGCCTGAAAAATGTTTGGCACACCTGCGGCGTTACGTGATTCCCCGCGGCGACGCGACTCCGATTTCGTGAGCGCGAAGTGGCCGTGAGCAGAAAGTACATACACAGCGTGAATATAGAGTCCGTTCCCTCTCACACAGAACACTCGCGTGGATAAAATTGTCATTAGCGCGACCTACGGCGTATTCGTTCCCGCGACAGAACCTCGTAAAGTTCGTGAGGAATTGACGAGGTAAGTACACCTTCGCGATAACGTCGTTGCGCGCGGTGACGCGGCGGATTCTTTCCCTCCCTCCTCTCCCTAATGTGATTTTAAATTCTGTTAAATTTATCAACACCGTATCGACCAACGATCTTTCAGAACGTAAGTAAGTTGTTAGAATCTTGTTGAGAAATGCAAAGAACACGCGTGCATTAACATCCATCTCGGAAACGTGAATATCCGTAATCGCGCTAATGCGTGCTCAAACGTATGTTTTTAATGTTTCATTTGTGTCTCTTTCACATTTCAAATTGAAAGCACATTTCAAACATTTCTGCGTTTCGCATTGTGTTGCGAAACGACTGTTTAAAATTGAATATTTAATATAATTTTACGTAGAGCGCGCGGACGGGGAAATTATTACGACCAGAACGTGAGCCACGCCGCCGTTGTTTGAGCGGTTGTTTGAAATATTAACAGCAACAGAATTTTCACGCGTGTGTGTAAAGTAGTGTTGTGTGTCACGCAAAATATCGCGCAAAACATGCTCCTTTCAGCGAACACGTCAACGATAAATATCGTATAAAGGCGTTGCACACGCGAATAACAATCGCGGCGATTATTCTTACATTATTTACGTTTGCCGAATCGAGTGCAAATGCAAAAGGATACACCGTATCGGCTCTACGTGCTCGACGACGAAGGCTGCATTTTTTAACTGATCGCGCGACTATCCTCGATAGCGTTCCCCACTCGCACGTGATGGAAACTTGGACGAGCATGTGAATAAAATGTAGGTCGGATAAATAAATGAGAAAGCCATAGGTATACGAGACGCGCTTGTTATGAATTTAACGTGCACGTCTATGTTGATAATCTTACCACTAGATTTGCACGTTATGAGATCCTTGTCTCCTTGTATTACCACGTGACAAAATAAAAGTGATTTATTTAAATAAATTATGTAAATTTACTTGATAAATGAACAACTATATAAATTAATTATAAAACAACACATTACTATATACATATTTTACATAAATTAAAAGAGTGATGTGCACGCAAGCATAAAACTTGAGAACACGAATCAGTCGCGTTTATAGTCGAAAAATTCAGATCAGATCGTTATAAAACGTTTATAAAACGTTTTTTTTTTTTTAAAGATCCAAACTTAATAATTTACAAAATATAGAATTTATGAAAATATACAGAAAAAAAACCTGTAGTTGAAAGTTTGGAGGTCTTAGTTTGCTACTGCAACCCATTGCAATTCGCATCGACGAAGCCGAGCGATAAACCGGCTCGCAATTTCATGCATATGTCATCGGGAATGGTAGGAATTGTCGACAGCGAGCGTCATGTGCGACGTACGTCGGCGCACGTCGATCGTTGCCGAAATACACGGAAATTCTGCCGTTGCTCCGAGACGCCTACGAGCGTGAATTCCAACAGAGAGGACACGGGCACCGGCATTATACATCGACCCATCGATCGACGATGCCAATAAAGGCGATCACGTTGAACGGCTTCTTCGTTCCGATGAGAACTTAAGATCGCGATGTACAAGTAAACATAGGGGAGAATGAGAAAACATGCAACAAAAAAATAGAAATTTGACGCGTCTAAGTATCTCTTGTTAAAAAACTTTATAAAAGTTATTTATATAATAAATTGGAAAACGAATGTGATAATTTTATACTTTCTAAAACAAAAGATGTGACATGTGTGAATTATTTTAATAAAATAAAACAATATATAAGAATAATTCAATTATACTTAACAAAAATATATTATGAAGAACTCGGATGTAAAACAAAGCGAATATATATATTTCGAATGTCATTTATGTATCTTTATTTATATCGGTTTTTTATTTTATCTCATTATATTATATTTACTACATATGTGTCCTCTTTTTAATATTTCTATTCTGTGCAAGTTTCAAAACGCATTAATATAAAAAAGGAGCTTGAATAACTAATTGATTCCGATAGCTTCGAGCATGAAATCGCCAGTTTCCATCTGATAAAATTGATCAACTCAACACTAAAAGTTCCGCATTAAACACGAGGTTACACGCTTCATCGTCCACGTGCTTTCTCACGTGACGATCGCACCTGATCAAGCGTATCAATTTTCCAGCGAGTCACGGCTCGCGCTGAAGAACCCCGGGCGGGACTTGATTGTGTCACGAGAATCGATTGCTTGAAAGGACGAGGGGAAGTGAAAAATGACGGCCTGCCGAATTTTGTCTTCTAACGCGAGCGCGGCCGGGTTCTCGGCCATAAAAGCCGTTAAACGTCGCATCACTGATTTAATATTCGTTACACAATAACACAGTGAAATCGACTCCAAAGGCCCCACCCGCGTCGATAGAGTCACAAAACGTTTTCTTGGCTCCGCTCTCTATAGCACATGAGGGAAACTATCTGGAGCTACGTCACGAGGTATAGCAGAAAACACCATTGTCGAGACAAGACACTGCTATTTCTCGCGACCTTAACTTAATCGCACGATATAACGCAATGTTCGTGACAACGTGACACAATTTTTATCGATTATCAACGGCTCCCTCCTTTCGTGGATGTTCCGATTTCGTTATATGCGTGGCCTAGCGCGAGGCTAGAACTGCGATGGCTAATGATGACTAATATAACGTATAAAAAAGTAGAGTTTTTTTTTTAAGCTGCAGGCTTTGTTCAACCCACGAACACGTTAATAAGTATGCATGAGAGAGTTCATTAAAATTTAATTATCGTGCCTGCATAAAAGATGCCGCCGCGCGTTGTTAATTATCATTGCGACCCCTGCTAAGATTCTAACGATACTATCAAAGGATTAGATTTATTCTTTTGCATCGAAGAAATATATCGGTGTTTCAAAAATGCGGACATTTACTTCTTCTTTCACAATTTTCTATACACGTTTCTGTGAAACGTAGATACATTTCAGAGAATTATTACATCGTTTGGAATAATTATAAAGAGATGTATTACTGCAAAAACTGCATAGTTTTGCGCGATAATAAATATGTAAAAGGATAATTTTACTGCGTAATTTAAATATATTACGCGGTAATATTAATAATAATCAGAAAATCTAAATTTTGTAATTTAATTTCAATCACATTTTTAATTATTATCAAATTGCAATTATATTTAATTAAAGTTGAATTTAACTTAATTATAAAATCAACACATTGCATAATTATATATAATCGCTAACTACTCTCTTCAATGTACACAATTAGCGCGTTTTAAAAAGAAACGCGCATAACTTAATTACAGAATTTCTACGTGTATGATAAATTACGTTTTATTATATCCACAACGCGCGCGCGCAAACTCTGAACGCGGGTAATAAATTGAAAAATCCTTGTATAATAATTGAAAACATTTTAACAGCATTAATGGTAACACAGGTAACTTATTTAAACCGCGGTAATGCATGCCGCAACACACCGGAGCTCGGTGTTTTGCATGTCGGAGAAGTCTCAGATACGCCACGAGTATGCATCGCGCGGACACGCTACAGCGCCTTAGTTGCGCGTTAGCATTTAAATTTTATCGACAGCTTACGAATGTGTCTCATCCTCCGACCGGACATATAAAGCAACGTGCATTCGGAGATCCCGTTTCGCGTTGTTCGTTCCGCGCTCTTCGAGAACACACATCGTAAAACGGAATATGACGAAACGGCAACATGACCCTTCTCGCGAAATAAAGGCAAACGTAATTCTTGACACACGCATACACGCACGCACGCACGCACGTATATTGTATTGCGGTCATCACACGACGCCGCACGTTTCACCTACTCCCGATTTTTTCTCTTTGTTATTCCCGTTTCTCCGTTTCTTTTTAACGCGTAAATGAATTTTATCTCGCGGGTTCGTTGAACCACCGTTGCCGGCCGACGATGTATATACACTTGATCGTTAAAATGGGAAATAACCGACGACCATGCAAACGTAATGAAGACTGCATGTGTATATATACATATATATATGTATATATATATTTATATTTATATACATATATACATATATACATTCTCTTTCTCTTTGTTAAAGTATTACGTGATATCTGGCGGATGTCCGCGATATTCACGTTGCACGATACGAAATGGAGAGACTCGCAGAATGGACTAGATCGGAGATACGTCGGCAATCGCTCCTCGGAATGGGTCTATTACTACGGACTGTCTTGGATCCGGTTGTACCCCAATGACTTTGATTAATTCTTCGGGAGACGTTAATTTATGCGTTGTATTCCGCTTCTATTTAATTGCTTACCGATTTTACGGATAAAATTGAGGAAACTGTAAGGTTCCTTTCTTATCATTTCTTTTTTGTTTTGTCTTTTTATATATTAAAAAAAAAAAAAAAAATGACGTGTTCTTCGAAATGTACAAAATGTGGCAGGACATGTGACAAAGTGAGGAAGGAGCGACACCGTTTGCGCAAAAATAAATCGAAAATGTAGAATAAAAGGTTTTCGTGCGAGACCTATGTAGTTTCACGAAAAAATGAAGTTTGCAAATTGAAAAACTGATATCGCGTTTCTTTTTTTTTGCTACGCGCGCTTATTTGACCGAGTTTAGTATAACTCGGAGTACATTTTAAGTTTTGCGTGAAAAAGATACATATTTTGTTAAAAAAAAAAAAAAAAAAAAAAAGCGCGGATTGCATGCGAGACAAGGCAATAATGGTAATCCTTTGATCTTTCAATTCCGCTGGCTTCTTATCAGCGGCCGGATGAAACCGAGGAAACGAGTAAGAGATGGCGAGAGGATTACTCGTGGAAAATCGTAAGAATAATTCAGATTGCGAAAATGCGGATCCGGGATACGTGTACGACGTTAATTCGGCTTCCGGACTATTATCTCGTCGAGACCGGCGCGCCGAAACGGCTTTGTGACATCGTCGTAATGTGTTCCCGCGCATTTGTAATCCCAATCTCGCGATCGTAATGCTGGCGATTTTTATGGGAACTCGTGTGCGTCGAAATTGAAACATTTGTTAATAGGTGGAGAACGTTTCCGCATCGCGATCTCGCGTGTAGCATAAACGAGATTTCTCAGTCACAATAAAATATTTATTACGCAACGAGTGACAATAAGTTAAAGTCGATATAATAAACAGTTCCGAATCAACGCCTTAAAAGCACAATTGCACTTGATCGTATATTTGTGTGATACATTACAAGAATTTTACAGTTTTACTACTTTTGTTTACTCACACGTATTTGTGACTCACATCTATAAATTTTTAAAACGTTTTGGTAATAAAAATGTCTTTCTCATCTACGTGTGTGTGTGTGTGTGTGTATGTGTACGTTATGAGGATTCACTAACAGTTGAAGGATTTTATCTAAAATCCTCTTCGTTCTAAGAAAGCTCGTAACTCATTTTATTCGCGTTACCAGCACTTCGGCCGAACTCAAAGAACCATCTCGGATTATGGTCGGCAAACTAGTCAGACAGTAAGAATCAATGCTCATAAATTTGGCTGGTTTATCGTGCCGAATGGCCATAATTCACGTTTCCCAAGTCGTGGTTGGGATGACGTAACGGGGTGTCCTATCATACCGCCGTTTTCCCGGAATATTGAGTCACACTTCGATGACGGTGGTGATAACGTGAGCATTGTGTGTCGAGACGGTGTTTAAAAGTCGCTTTGATAACAAAGTGTCAGAAGAAATTTTTTTTTTTAAATTATTAGAATCTACACACGCGTACAAGTTGTTGATGTTGATAATTAATTCAATTATGCGATTTTTTATCGAATTTAAAACATAAGACGTAGCGATATAGAAAAACATATTGTGATTGATAAAGTTTTCTTTATGGAATATCGCTGTCGAAATGTATCAAATATGAATAATCGGAATTTTTTCAGATTTCTCAGATAATTAATAGATAACTTTGCGAGAGATCAAACGCTCAAATAGGTTATCAACATTATTTAGTTTATTTGCTCCTTGTTATTTCACCGCGTATATATACAGACATTTTAGTAAAGCGAATGGATACACAAGCGCAACCGAGTCTCTGAATGTGGCCATACATACCTGTGGCGAATGATTGGTGCGGTTCCTAGGAGTTAATTCATGCCTTCTGCGCTGGCCCGGACCAGCTGGCGCGATAGGTAGCTCTTTGTAACAATTCCGACGTTTTCCAGCAACACCCGGCCGCGGCATAAGGTCAATGGAAACTTCTAAGAGCGTATACTATTGGCTCGTCGAGGCACGACGGCGTTTTCAATAAATGAACAGCGCCTTTGTGCCTCACGAAATGCCCATTAATGTGTCATTATTTCGCTCGCTTATAGAATCGCGTGGTCAATGACAAATTTATTTTTCCGCGTCTCCATTTGCGGTCCAAATAAAAGTTGCTTTCACATTAGAGTTTCTTTCACTCTCGTGACTTTTCTTCGAAAAATGTTACTTGATTAAAATTTGCGCTCTCTGATTAAATAATAGAACACTTTGTTTTTGAGGAATTAAATAAAGAATTTTGAAATAGGAAAAAAAATCACAAATAAAAGACTTGCCGTAGCAAATCGTTTGACTTTTACATTTCGTGATCACAGTAGAAGCACATCGTGGTGTAATTAATGAAATATCATGGGAACGTCATCGCTCTGGTATTTTCTCAGAGTTTGTAACATGTGTGTGAGGTAAATTATATATAGAAGAACCACACACGCAGAGTCTTTTTGCAAAGACATCCATCATATCCTTTAGGTAGATATTAAATGTAGAAATAGAAGTTTTGTAACGAATGGGTTCGAACTTTGAAAGAGATTCTGAGAAACGAACAAGTAATTAATACGACGGGAGTGTGTCAGACGTGTAAATACGATCGAAAAAAATTGGAAAAGATTCCAAGAGTGAAGCGCTATTTAAAGAAGCAGTTTCTTTGCTTTTGTGCGATCTAAAATATATGCCAGTTGACACGCAAATAACAACTAATTCGAATTGGGACAAGATGACCTCTTCAAGATAAGCTGAAAGCTAAAACAAGTTTTGTTACGAAAACTTAGCTCTGCTACTCTGAAATCTTGGCTTCAAAATCAAATACAAAAGACAATTTTAAACACAATATCTTTACTACCAGTTATAAAACGTTAGAGAATTTAATTTAGAAGACATAAGGTTTTTAAACAAATTATATAAGAAAATATAGATTGTGTAGATAAGTGGTTGTAAAATAATTACGTTAGCTACGTTCCAGTTCTACACACAGAGAAGTAACATTTTCATTTAATTTCATTAAAATATCGAACGATAGATCTTTTTTTGATTATCTGTCAGAAATATCTTCAGATCTACTTTTTTAATGATTAAATTAGAGTCTTAGAAATCACCTTCTGTCACGTTGAGAATCGGTCCGAGCTTCGTGAAAATAGCGAGAATCACATCGGGAACAATCCATCATCTTGACATGTCAGACCACATGTCAGACACTGTTTGTCCCGAATTAATTTTCTTCATCCTTCCTGACACGAAACATATTGCCAGGAAGTATTCTAGTTTTGAGAACATTAGATTCAAATTACTTTTGTTTCCGATAGTTTTTTCTTGTTTTTTTGTTTTTTTTTTTTTTTTTAACATGCGAATCGCCTCCGTTCGTATTCGACCGAGCAGCTTTACATTGTTTTAACTCAGACAATCACATACTCCAACCCCTCTCGAGATGACAATTCCAGCTGCGAAATTTACGTGATGCAGCGTCGGATACGTGTAGCTGTCGAGGCCCGCCGTGACGCGACGAACTGAGAGACATCTTATCAAACATGCAAGCGGAACCGAATTTTCGACCGAACGGCTGTTGTTTCGTCGAAACAGGAGGAAGTATTTCGGGAACGCGAGGAGAGATTATCGAGTCTCTCACGGAAACGAGAGACCGTCCGTCGGGGATCGCGAAAATCCCTTGCGCGAGATTTGTCATCCTCTATACGACCACCGGGCACGCTCGTGTCAAAGGAGTGACGCACACCACGGAAAGCCTCGCCAGAAATAGCGACCCTCCACTTACCTACCTATCTAACCCCCTGCGTACGCGCGCGCATATTATCCGGCTGTTTGCATAGGTATACGGCTATAATCGTCGTTCTGGAGATGGTGGCAATATTTGCGCGGTCCTGACAGGAAGACAATGAGACTCGACCCGACACGCGATATACAACCACCCTCTCCTGATTCTCCCAGTGTCTCTTCTCTCTCTCTCTCTATCTCTTTCCCTCTTGCTCGTTCTCTATCATCCGCGATCCACCCTTCAACCTCTGCTGTTCTCCCCATTATATATATCCTCTACATGCTAGACGTATCTAGCCGGAGAAAAAGAGAGCGGACGATGGAGCTGTGTCCGAGAATAATCCTGAATTGTAAATTAATCTCACGACCTTCCGAGATTAATTTATACTTCGGTATTACGCACGTTTATATCGATCGCAAACGCTGCCGCTGCTCTCTATTTATTTTAGGTTTATCTTATTTCTTTCTCGCATAAACGTTACGAATAATATCAAGAACGAAATCTACGTAGTAGAAGTTGTATTATTTATTTGTTGGGGAGAAAAAATAAAATAAAAATGTACTTACGTATAATTTTTAAAATAAATTTATTATTGTAACGTGTAATATGAATATTACCAAAGCCAGTTCTGTTGTAAAAATTAAAATTAAATTGAAATCTTTTACATGTGATAATTTATTTTATTGTTGTACACATCTTGTATGAAATACTCGTGTGAAAAGAAAAAAACCATAAATACAATATTTATGTAGGTGCAAATAGAAAATATTTATTTAAAATTTATTTATATTTAATTAATATCACGGCAAAGTGCTCTTATATATATTCATAAGTAACAATTGAATTTTATTATGCTTTATTGGATTTATGTATTACAAAAGCAAATTAATGCTGTTCCATTTAACGTTATTAAATCCATAATGCTATTTACATATCGTTTGTTATTTTCATCAGTCGAACATATCGGAGAAATAACATGTATTTACACGTGGCAGAGTCATTGTGATGTAACTGTAGAACAAGCACGTGCGCCAATTCTGGTTGATTCTCACGGTATCGGCCGGACCAAGATCGTTTCTCCTTCCTAATCGCAAAAGTATCTTAGCCGCGACGCGGTCTCTTGCCGGACCGAGGAGGCCGCGCGAGAAAGAAAAAGGTCATCCGTGGTAAAAATTTCTACAGCAACAGGGAGTAACCTCCGGGGATAAGTAACTGTCGCTTCCGTTGTCGCGCTTCCGCGGCAACTTCCAGGGAAAACGCACAGCTTTTACGGCTTTTGGACAAATTGTGAGAATGATGTATCGGCGAGTAGGACGCGCGACGCGCGGGAGGAAAACGTCGAAAGACCTCCCTGCGCGTTTCTACGAGGCCCCTCGCATCCGCCTGGAGGACCGACTCTTCGGACCGCCGAGACGTCTGCCGGCAGCACAACCGCCCATTATGTCTATTGTATTCCAGTGGAAAGTGTCCTTCTACTTCTTTTTTTTCAGGAAAGAGGGGAAAAGAGAAAGAAAGAGAGAGAGAGAGAGAGAGCGCCCTACTCCCAATTTTCTCTCCATCGACCTAGCTACAATTACATTTTCACGTCTCGTACTTCGACAACAAGCAAACTCTTTCGTGGTCGAAAACACTGTCGGAGAAAGATTTCTCGCTGATTGGTGCGGCCCGTCGCGTATTATCTTCACGAGCATCTCCTTTGTGTGGCATCGGACGAGCGAGTCTGAAGTTTGGCGCGAGTCATCTCACCGCGGGATTAATTTTAGCTCCGATAAGAACGTCGTTTCTGTCAGAGAAACGAAGGTGTGAGAAGCGGCAGGTAAAGGAGCGAGGGATTGGATTTGTGGGGATAGGATCGCTCTCGACATCGCACGACTCCGATATAGGATTGATAGAGCAGTTGGTTTTGTTTGCTCGCTTTAGTGCTCTCTCTCTCCATCTCTGTCTCTCGTTCTCTGTCCGGCAAGTTTTACAGCTTTCATATAGATTGTGTTTCATAGTCAGTGTGTTGCACACGACGAGATAAATTGCGCTTTTCGTCATGCATCATTAATGCGCATTAATCCGTTTTTCGATAGCGTGATGACTGATTCTCAATTAATTTTCTGTTACACAATGTAGTCACGACATAACGGTCATCATCACATGATAATACTCCAAAATTATTATAATTGATATTTTGTGTACTACACGCGCTTGCACCTGTAAGTGATATGTTGAACAATATTTACGGTTTTGATATACCGATATATATATATATATATATATATATAGTGTATTATTTTACATCAAAATATGTATGTATATATAAATATATATAAAAATGTGTAATCGCGTTTGACGCTAATAAACGCGAGACGCGTAAAATCAACCGTGACGCACCGTTGACGTGTGAAAATGCATTCCGACATTACGTCTACGACGCGCCGTCGTACAAAGTGCGCCGTCTCTCTGACGCGTTAGTAGTCTCACCATAATTTGAGGCGGCCGACAGGTCCGGAATGTTTATACCCCGCGGATACTTTACCTGTCCACTGCTATGTGGTCTAAGCCTGTGATATATAACGGGCAGTTGACTAATCCCTGTTGCCCCTTGCGGTCATGAAGCGGTGTACGGAATATAAGTGGCCCTTCGTTTCCTCGGAGATATATTTCGGAATTATACCGCCGCGATCACACACACTTGCCAGTTCACAAGAGCTCTTCTCTCTCTCTCTCTTTCTTTACTTCTCTGTTTTTAATTTCGACCAACTTACACGCGTTTTATGTGACAGATAAATCTTTACATCCTCTCCACTCAGATTCCCGCGTATTACAGATATAAAAGTAAATGATATATCGCGCCGAGTCTCACTTTCTCTCTCTCTCTCTCTCTCTCTTCCAAGAGATATCGTCGTTTTGTTTCAGTTGAAGATATGAAAGAACGAATTAAGAATAATAGGTTATTAAAATTTAACGTTGATATTTTAAAAGAACTGACGTTCAAACGGTGGGATAAAACAGTCGCCGGGCACATCAACTTATATAAGAGATCGATATTCTGTAATATCGTAAGAATAAATACATTGACGAAAAAAATTAATATTTAAGGACAGTTTACATTTAAAATTTAAATGATACAAGCGTGTAAATTTATTATTATTGGTAATGAAAAAAAAGAACTAACGTTGACTTCCTTTCTAAAAATCCATCAAATTTTTTGTTTGGTTTAGTATTTGTAAAGAATGTTTTTTTGTATAATCAGGCTAGACTCGCGTTGCACTAATTTTCTTGAAACACGTGATCCACCAGTCACGTACGTTTATAACGTGCCCTTTGTTGTTTAAAAGGCAGCGAGTTGTCCACGCGATGTGGCGAGCCGCGACACGTCAATTGTGAAGGAACCTTTCCAGAAATTAAACTCGTTGGAAATCTAATTCCGCGTAATCAAGCTTTCACCACATTTCACTTCACGTGCCGTCGGTGTGGACCTTCTCTACGTGCTCGCGGTTATCTTCCACGAAATGAACGTAACGCGTAATCTTGTAAAAACTCAAATGACATAAAGAGATTCTTGCGTGAATTTGAAAAAATACATTTTAACACGGTCTCTGAAGAACGCACTCGACCGTCGTCTCATTCCGACAATCAAGTTTCGTAATTAGCGCTAGTTTTCTTTTCTGCAAACGCTAGATTTCTGCTCCGATTTATCATGCACGCGTTGCGCATAATATACATTTTTTTTTACTGTCTGATTATACGACGTTCTAGAAGAATAAAATAGCATATTGTGTGAAATGCAATAATAAGATGCTATTACACATTCAAGTTTCTCTTCCCTTTCCTCTTAAAAAAAAAAAAAAATTTTCTCAGTGAAGATTGAAACACACGTGTATAATCTCCAATTAATTGAAACGTAGTGAAGATTGACGAGCAACATCGAACATGAAATAAATTTATATTCACTTAATTAAATTCGGTTTGCTTATCAAAGTGCCGTGTTATAGTTTCGAGATTTGGGACGTGGTTTATTTGTTGCTTGGATTTTTACGCAATTAAGGAACCGGACGAGCGCATCTTTATCTCTCGTTTTTTCATTCCAATTAGCTATTAGGATCAGGAAAGACGAACGATAACAAGTGGCCGAATATCGAAGCATGTTTTATAAAGCCATTATTCGGCCTTAAGTGAATACATAAGCAGCGGCTATTCATCAAACTGTCCTTTAGTCCGTTCGTGTCTTGCCCTTGTAAGGCACGACCGACGCGGTTACATGACTAATAAATAAGATGTACGCGAGCTGAACGATTCCGGCCGGCCGCTCGTCGGCGAGCCTTAAAATTATGCGATACATGCTACATGATATTTCGACTACAAGGCCGCGCTTTGCCGCGCGCGAACGCGCTTGTCGTATATAAACGATGCAATTTTGTGATCGCACATGTTCAACAAAATGAATAAATATACGTTGTCAGGGCGAATCGTCTTGCATCGTCATTTATACTTTTTGAACGGATGTTACGCAAGCGTTGAAAATAAAGAGAAAATAATAACTTATTTTTTTTTTTATAGAGAAAAATCTCTTTTACAACAATAATTAACAAATGTCACGGTATGTATATTACGTTGTACCGCATAATGAGATTTGTAAAATTATGTAATTCGCCGATGCGTAGTTTTTAGAACTTTTCTTTAGCCGTAGCAAAATGTGTCGTACGTTAATATAAATCTGCTCGTTTCACGTTAATGTTCCGTAATAGGATTTAATGGGATTTAAAAGAGGGGGCGGGATATAAACCTTGATGCGCTATACAAGTCGAGTTTTTACTTCGACCTGCGTAAAATTTCGACCAACGAAATTACACGGAAATTAATAGGAGTCAGAAAAAAAAGCGAGAGGTTCTTAGAAGACGGAACAAATCCCGGGAGGTTTCGGGCTGAGAGATTGCCCATCCAAAAAGTATGACGAACCGCTTGCTCGAGGTCGCGGATTCGAGCGCAGCAAAGATTTTAAACGTAAGGTTTCTCCAACACTCGCAGTAAATCACAGCCGCGTTACGGAATCGTCCCGACCGCGAAACGCGTCCAAATGACGCGAAGACGAAGAAAACCGGAGCGGAGTACGAGGAGAGGAAAAGAAGGAGGACGAAGAAGATGGGTCAGGATGACTCTCGTCCTGGCGAGAAACACTGCCGAAGGGCGAGCGGGCGGTAGCGAGGGGAACGCGGATTTCGAGGCACAATAATTTGAACGGCGGTCATATTTCACTAAGGCGGCTGTGAGTTATGGCATTCGTGGCTGACGCAAATGATTTAGGTTTAATAACGACGGGGGCCGTCCGGCCCAGGTCAGTTGGGTATTGTGAGTGAGACGACGGGGGCCCCATTCTTCCCTTCCTCCTCGATGTCTTCCCGTGATCTCGAGTTAAACTCGTGTTTGTGTACGATATTAGCGAGAGAGGAAAAAGTGCGTAGAAAAGATAATGACGGTGATTTTTATTTCTCGTTTTTATAGTCTCTGTGTAAAACTGGGAATACAAGAATTATTACAATCGAAGATCACATACGAAATCAAAGTTAGGTATTTGATATTTTGTTCATTTTTGTTTTACCATTATTGCAATTAAGATCGTCAATAATTTTTAATATATTTGTAGATCTATATAACGTAGGTGAATTTTTCACGTTATATCACGTTCATGAACAAACACCGTTTTCATTTATTTTCTTTTGAGTCGCGCGATGCCAATCTTTTCATACAAAGTAGGTATAAACATGTCACTCGGGCATATTGCGGAAACTCTTTTTGAGAGATCTACCAACGACTAATGATGTGCTAGTAGCATTCGCGCCAGCGAATAATCAAGAGACAGTATATGCAAGAAATAACACGACGTTCCTTTGATCGCATTTCTTTCACTTGTCGCCTCTCTGCTGCTGCTAGCTTAAATAATGCAATCCTTGACTAATGTATAATGCAAGAGACGATCTTTCAGAGACAAAAAAAAAAAAAAAAAAAAAAAAAAAAAAAAAAAAAAAGACAGATGTAATATCGCAGTCAGACGTTTTATACATTTGTAATATTTTTGAATGTAATAATGGCTTGCTCCAGATGTGCCTTTAAACAAAAGTATGTACTACGAGTATGTACGAGTGGCACATACTCGTACTTTGACCATTAAATTAAGAATGCTTTTAGAACAAGATAAAGCACTTGTTGCGCGAAAACTGCAAAAATAATTGTACAATATTTATAAAAATATAAAATATTTTTAGATTTTTTTCCGTTTCTCGTCTTGTTTAACTCGAGGTCGACAACCTTTATCTCTTGATACGATTTAAAATATACGAAGCAAACGAGATAGAAAACGCAAGAAAGATGGTGCTTGCTAAGAAAGAATGACAGTATCGAGATGATATTTACTTTAAAGCGAAGATTTGCTATTTCTTCGCGCTTTCAAAAAGATCACGAGAAAGACCTTCCTGTTATCTTCGAATTCAAAACGCGCGTAATAGTTTCTTCCAGAGGTTAGACACCAACCTACATATATCAAGCTTTTGTACAACATGCTCTGAAACATACTTTATTGAAATATTTAAAAAATATTATAGAAAATACTTGAAGTATTAAAAGTATATATATATATACGTACGCGTTTAATAGCTTCAGCACAATTTTTTACGATAAATAATTATATGGCCAACTAAAAACTGTCAGAAAATTAAAAACCTTCAATAGTTTTATTTATATTTATAAGAGATTTTAATAAAAAGTAGAAAGACGTATGTTTTTTATTTGATTTCTTCTTGAGGTATCCAATATACTTGTGCTGCGAGTGAAATAAAATGTAAACAGAAAAACGACGCTACACAAAGATTATCGAGAAAACTATCTTTTTAAGTCAAGAAGGAAAAATTAAAATAAAGATCGTGCAACAAAAGGTGGATTAAAAAAATAAGAGTAAGAGTAGCTGCGAATGAAGCAAGATGATTGACAGTAATGACGGAACTGCCTGACGCGTGACGCTTAATTTCCTCCATTGTTAGAGAACCGGGGAGAACCTTTTCCTCGCTGCGTTTCCGTGCTCACTCTCGTCTGAGACCATATTCTTATACCGGCGCGGATAAAAGAGAGAACTATGAGACGAATGAAGGAAGCAGTCTAGCACCTAACACTTAACCTTAATAGGGAGCTTACATGTTACTTAGAGAGAAGGGCTTCTGGTTCGTAACTGACGGCGAGTAACGAAGATCGTATATTTCAATTGATAAGTGGAATTTCTAACAAGCGCATTATTATTGTCATCGTGTTTATTTATTTATAAGTATCAAGATCATCACTTTATATCTATTTAAAAGTATTGAATTTTTGGTGCTTTTTTTTATCGTTATACAAGATGCCAAAAAATAAGAATTTTATAATAAAACCTTTTTTCATTCAGAATCAGAAAATGTTTTTTAGTTTATTTTTTTTTTTATTTGAAATCTGAAAAGATATTGCACACTTATTTTCTAACATTTTTGGCTTGTATTTTTTGCGCTTGTGAGTCTAAAAAGAGGAGTACATCGTAAATAAATAAATAATCCTGTGATATACAAAAGTTTCCCAACATTAACTTGAAACTGTGATACTTCTCCGAGCGGTTTAAAAGTTTTTTAGTACATCCAGTTGAGGCAAAATGGCGGAGGCAACTCTCCCTCATATCACGGGAATAATTTATTTCCATTAAATAATGAACATTTTTTGTTCGACGCTTTCCATCCTATTCAAGATACAAGAGCCATCGGGAGAGAAAGCTCGTGGGGTCTGGCCGTGAAACGAGGTATCCGACACTCACTAATGCCGCGTTTCGATGTTTCCTCGCACACGAACGTGCGCGCACTAGAGTGTCGTGTTTATAGCCACGGTGGAATTTCTGTTAGTCCCTACCGCGGGATAGGGCGGAGATAATACAATTCCGGATCCTGGCGGCAGTGCCGCGATATCTCCGCTCTATTAGACCCGTGCGACATAAATAAATATATTCGTTCCTAATGTCCAAAGCCACTCTCATCGTGGCCGTCGATGAGCCTTTGTTTTCGGACTCGAATCTCGCAGACCCGCTGTAATTCATGTTAACACGCGCGTTTGTGAATGCGCAGCATTCACCGGATTCATTTGGGTCACGAATTATTCACGCGATAATGTGGCGAGAAAGTTTTCTATACCGTCGGAGATAATGCGAAAACGGAAAGTGTCAGAACGGTAAATGAGATAAAAGACAAAAAGATACTTGCGAATGCGCGTGTTTTCGTGGGGTTTAAAGTGAAAAGCAGAGGGCATCTTTTTCTTTTCCGAACTTCTGTTATTAACGTGATACATAATATAAATAATTCAATGCTGAGAAGAATATAATTATTCACTTATTTGCGATATGCTGCATGCGATTTTCTAAACAATTTAAATTTTAATTATAATACACTCTAACGTAAGAGTCGAGATTTTATTGTACTAAAGTTACTTATAACTTTCCCAAGTTTTCGTCAATTTTCGATTATTTTTATTGTTGTTGCCTTCTTTCCTTCAATATCGCAAATTTCTCAAGTCGAAACTTGATTCTCTCTATTAACCATGAACAATCGAGTAGCGAACGATAACCGGCGCATAACCGATGCCGTAATTCCGGCGTTAATGATGAAAAGCACTTTCCGGCACTCGCGCGCTTTTGTCTCCCACCCGAGCGCGCGAAGTCAGGAAGTAGCAGCTCTCCTACACGTTAATCGCTCGACTCTCGCGCGACTCCGCGCACGCGAATTGTGAAACAATACCGTCGAAGTTGGAGATCTTCGACTAATCGCCGACGTTCAACTCTCTCTCGCGCCGCTCGGCGCAATTTCGCAAAGATTAGCGAGCAATCAGCTCCTTTCACGACGGGGAGGGAGGAAATACCTCGCATCGGTCCGTTCGATTCAGCCGTCCCCGTAACGGGGTGCACTTTCTATCCTGAGAACATTCGATTTAATTACCGCGAGGAATGGCGCGAAGCCATGTTTCCACACTCGTTTCCTCTTTCTCTCGTCGCTCACCGTCGAACAAGAGCGCAGAGAGAGAGAGAGTCCAACTAGTTTCGGGACAAAAACGGCTTATTTCTACGGGCCTCCCGTTGCTGCGTCACTTCCTGCCGGGAGTTGAAACGATTTTCGAGAACAGAGCCACGATAGGACAGAGATAACCGTATAATTCCCGGTGAAAAAAAGTCCTGCGCGAGTCCCGCAGTGGATTCATAGACGAAGAATTTAGTGACGATCCGGATACCGTCTTCATTATTCGCGAACAAACGGAGTTAATGCAATGGAGATCACATTGCCTGAAAAATTTTCTCCGAATGTAATTACGGTTGTCACGAACGACAAGATATTACATAACCGTATTTTCTTTTTTGTTGAAAAAAAAAAAAAAAATGGAAGAAAATACCTAACCGTTGCGGTTTGTCTCTCTCGATTGCACTCATCTCTTTACTAGCACTCTTACGAAAAAGAATTACTGGCAGTAATATATAGCGGCAGTGGTACAAAATAATTACTGGCATTTTGTGTAATTGCCAGTAATGTTCTCAGTGATTCCTGTAATATCTAATAATATTCTTGTGTGATTGTCAGTAATATTTATATTAATGACTTTATTTATATGTAATCGGCAGCAGTTCTTTTTTAGTCGAAGGGCATATGTCGACTTTGCACATATATATAACAGAATGTATGAAATTTTTTAAACTGTGAAGTGTAAAAGAGAATAATTTAATAAATAATTGCGAATTTTGCACGTGATGTGAAAATTGTTACGTGATTTTTCAGATTGGCTCAATCTATCTGCCGACTTTGTGAAAAAGTTTCAGACATTCTGTGTATATGCACACGCGCACACACATCCTCTCTCTCTCTCTGTAATTTGAAAACGAGATATGGTTTTCTATGTCTGCGACGGATTCAAAAAAAGAAGTTCGATCACAATTAAAGTTCTATTGTTGTCGCGAGTCTCCTATAATGAAACCGTCTCCTCTTGCTGCGGCGCGACTTTTCGCAGAAGAGTAAATGGACTAATCGCGTCCTACATATCGGATCGGATCTAATTTTACTCGTTACGCTGTCGGCGACTAGAACAGTCTGTGTGTCTTTTCAGAAAATGTCTCTTCAAAAGAAACTAAAAACGATTTCTCGCAACGTCAAAGAATATCAAGCGTCACGCCAGCACACGGGGTTTTCGTTTCTTTTTTTCTTCAAAACGTGATTGTGTTATCAATAAATGAAGTAATAATAAGTTCCGTATGTTTTTCGTAGTAGATTCTGTTAGAATCGATATCTGCCGAAATATTCTTCACTCGTTTCACGCGATATTCGCGAACGTGCTTGGCCCGAACAACCAAGTAGTCGAAGAAGTTATGCTATTATTGATTGTTCTGGTGTAAAGAAAAAAAAATGCATTGTCATATTTACTCCGTGAGATACGATTCACATCTGCAATATCGTGTTCGCGCGTATAGCGTGCCAGAAATTATTTGACTATCGCGCAATTCTCTGCACGGGATAAAGTAGCACGCGCCGCGGATAAGATGGATAAGCGAAATGCTCGTGCCGTTTCGATCGGTGGTGACAATTTTATGCGCGCTCCATGCAAAATGCGCGGGTAATCAAAAGCTCGTTAAGACGATTTATAATTTGCCTCCGCATTAACCTTTCCCTTTCTCCCTGCGCATAATTCGCGGTGCGGTACAGTCAATTTTTCTCATTATATATGCCCCCGATTATTTTTGTACACTTGTACAGGATGTTCCAGGGGGAAACAATTGTTATTAAATTGTACAATAAGTAAGTCGCACTTTGAACTCTTTGATTGCGAAAAAATATAACTTGTGACAACACGTAAATATAATAGAAAACACTTGGAACTGCAGATGTTTTTTCTCTTATACCGACGAGAATTGAATTATTCCATGTCTAACCACGCACGTGTAAGCTGCGAGAAATTTTTTTATTTACATAAAAATTTTCATCCCTCGCGAATAAACTCGGTCAATATTCCGAAACAGACCTTTATATGTGTGACCTTTCTCCCCGCTGAAAATCGCTAAGATAATATACTGCCGAGGTCTGGTATATCCCTCCTGGGACATCCTGTATCCTACGCGAGCGGCGCGAAGGGGTGACTGCGAATGTTTGCACCACGAAAGAGCGAAATACAGCACGAGCGCCGCTGCGGAGGATCGCCGAGGTAATAAGAACGATATATTGCCCCAGCCACACGTGCCCGTGCTGTACATGTACGGCTTGAATTATAATAATTGAGGAGGCGAGCATACAGAACCGTCGGCGCTTCTCGCTCGCGAAATGTCGACCCTCCCATTAGTCTCTTTCATTATCGGTAGCCCGATAATGAACGTAAGAAATTAGGCGCGGATTAAACGAATCGCGACAATCCTCTTTTCCCCGTCTCGATAATGGCGCGGTATCGTTTCGATTAATCGGATCATAGTCCGATATCTGATAACTAACCGCGCCGGTGCGGGAGGACGACGAGACAGAATTCAGTAAATACTGGAGCGGAATACGTGCGCGGAGAGGTATAGCGACGAGCGGCGTGTTCGTTTCCAAAACACGAGGCTTTCCAATCAAATGAAGAGCCATCGGAGGCTTTGTATTTTTTCTCTCGAAGTACTCGTAAATTCCGCTGAAATGTCTGTCGAAATTATTGCACTTCCGCGGCAGCGCCACCGCACCGGCGAAACGAAATCAATAACCGCACATTCGGTTTTCGTTTTTGCCCTGCGTCCGGATGAGAAGAGGGTTAAACGCGACACGCGCGCGCGTGTGTTTCAATGATTTGAGCGAGTAAATTTGCAGCGTGAATTAAAATGTTAATTGTGCTTTAATAACAGGTGACAAAGTGCAATATTCGTTTGTTGTAGATTTGCTCCCTGAATTACTACTGCCTGCGATCGAATTAAATTGCGCGATGTTAAAAAAATATCGTGTTAAATAAATTCTTTTGCAATAAAACTGCTGTGATTAAAACAGGGAAAAAAGAGAAAAAACTTGGGGGGTTTGCGATCGAAAAAAAAAAACGACGACTTTGGCGAATGAGGGGGCTGCAAGAAAAATTCAGAACCCCAATATTGCGATAGATATATGAAATATGACCGAGTGGCGCGATCGTCTGCTACAACATCGGCGAACACGTCAAGCGAGAAGTTGCGCGAAGAGTGCACTTCCTGCGAGAATTCCCAAGCACTTTATCGGGATTTGCCGAGCCCACGGGAGGGTGTCTTCGACCGAATGCTCGCTGGACCAAGACTTTGCGATTCTCGCTACGCGTGCCATAAAAAATGGCTCTCCTTAAATTCGTCGGCGCCTGCTAGGCGAGACTCCACCCTTCACGCAAAATTTAGCTAGACACAATAAACAGAGTATCAACAGAGAAAGAAAGAGAGAGAGAGAGAGAGAGAGAGACTAGCATTTTATTGATATAGCATTCATTAAACTGATAAGAAAGATAAATTTCTGAATGAATACTTTTCTAATTGAAAGTTTAACCTATCGATATTTAAAAATAACATAAAACTTCTTTCTACTTCTTTCTCTTCCGTGTTCTTACGTCTAGACGTGTGTCTTGATTCCGTCTGAATCTCTGACTGTGTGACGTTCCCACGTCAATTTCTGAAATGACTTCTCTCTTGACTTCGAAAGAAGACCTTCGAGAGAAAGAAACGTCCGGCGATACATTAGCGCGAAGTGATACACTTGTCAATGCGAAGTAGCAGAGCAAACAGGGTTATTTCGTCACGGAGGAGGAAAGGTCGGATTCTTGTTGTCTGCGTTCTTGCGTGTGAGGGAGTCGTCACCGAGTCTGCGGACTCAACGGACCAAGAAGAAATTTCTCTCTCTCTCTCTCTACGCGTGAGCGATAAAAAATGAGCTTGCTTAAATTCAGCGTCAACCTCCGAACAACTCCCTTTTCTACCCTTTCTATTTCTCTCTCTCTCTCTCTCTTTCTCTCTCTTTCTCTCTTTCCTGCTTGTTCTCTTGCAAGAAAAAGCTTGGCGAACCATTGCGGCGATAAATAATGGCGATGCCCGGTCCCGGCGTGCCCCACGCGCGCCGGACCAGGAAAGTAATGAGAACTTTGCACCTCCGCCCTGCTGCGTATAATGTCGAATAGTACACGTATCGTCGATTTAATGTACACTCGGGGGAGCGCCGGCGCGTCGGTTTATTATTTATTGCGAGTACATAAATTTAATGAGGATCGTTATCGGGGCGAGCGCGCCTTTGGAGCGCGCCCCGAATGCACCGCAGATGGTCTCGCTCTAAAAGTGAATACTCGTGAGAAAAGCTTGCTTGCGCTATACATACCGTAGATACCTATATATGCGCTCATACGAGCGAGATGACAAGAAGCGCTCCGAGAAGAACGCTTCGCGAATAGTCGCGAATTCATTCACGACGAGCCTGTACACGTGTATAATTCTATAGTTGAGAACACACCGCGTCTTAATCCGCATATTTTTTTTTTTTTTCTGGTATACGATTAGAGCGCAATTTATCATCGTATCGTCTTGATGAATGCAGCACATCTCTATTCATTATGCTGCCGCTCGCTCGTTCGAGCATCATAAGTTCGGCCTTTTCTTTTTTTTTTTATGAAGAAGACGCATCAGACGTAGTGTTTTATGCACTTTTCATTTAAATTTATCTCCCCGTTATTCATAATTTTATTTCAACCGGCAGAGAGATGGATTAATTATGTTTGTTTTTCTTTTTAATGCTGTCTACGTTTAATATATTTTTTATACAAGGATAATAGTTTATTTATCACGCAATTATTATGTTACAACGTTGCGATTGTACGTTACAAAGCGTAATATTCTCACATTATCTTTTTTTCATCGGGCATTTGCGACGATCAAATTACTAAAACGGTCGAACTGTGAAAGCACGCGTGATTCATCGAGCTCGCCAGTTGGTAAATGCGAAGAATATGGCATGAATGCGCGCACAATCGGATTTCATTGTGTAGTTACAAAATTTTACAGCGGCGCGTTACATTAGTCATTGCGGTTACGGCCATTAATCTGAATTTTAAGGTTCAATAATAATACGGGAGAAATCGTTTCACGATTCGTATGCACATATTATACCGCTACTCTCTCTCTCTCTCTCTCTCTCTCTCTCTCTCTCTCTCTCTATCGGACGTTCTTTACTCGATCATATATGCGCGCAAGAGAAATGTGATGATAATAAATGAAAATGGAAGATTTTGATAACGTCAAAATCTTCCTTTCTCTCCGTTTATTCGCCAGAAAAAATCAATATGAGCCAAATAAAATTTAAAATGAATTCGCGTAACATCGCTTTGTTTATCAGAAAAATAACGCAAAGAGAGGTAACGTTTAATCTTAAAATTCGGTTTCAATTTAGAAGCAACTGGTTGCGCACACCTCCGTTATGATGTATTCGGTCTTTGTAAAATTGGACAGCGCTTGGTCCAAGTGCCTTCGCGCTTTCTCCCTTTTTTTTTACAGTTCGATCGAAAATCCTTATTTATTCTCGAGTCGCTCTTATCCCTCCCGCTCTCACTCACGGAGACTTCTTTCGGAGGGAAAGAACGTCTTTCCTTTTGCGCGCCATCCATCGGCGTTCTCTCAACGCGCGTTTTTCCGAGAACGTCGTAGTCTATCGAGGCGAAAGTTTTTCCGCGCGTCGCGTCCTTTTATATACGGGAATCAGCAAAAACATCCCCCCTTCTTCAACCGGATCCATAATTCATACATCCTCCAGCGCCCTTAAATGCCATTCGCCCCGTCGTCGTGATTTCCAATGGTATCGCTTCTATTATGCCTTCGTGCGTGAAACCGAAGCCGATGGTAATGGTGGTTGTGGCGGTTTCGATGCTGGTGCCGCTGGTGGTAGTAATGGTGGTAGTCGGTCGCGGCTTAATATTTCGGTACTTCTCTCCGACGCGCGCGCGCGTTTTATCAACCCTCCGAAAACTAGGCGGCGGATTAAACTCGGTGCGTCAGCAATTTTCCGCCGACAGCTGTAATAAGTCGTCGGCGACAATACGATTTCCGCGAGATTATATCAAGAACAATGATGAAGGGTGTTCTCCTCCCGGAAAATTGGTTTGCGTGTTTACGCCGCCGGTTTGTAAGCGAGCGTGACTAGCTCTTTTTTTTCCTCTCGCCTTTCTCTGTTTTGACGAAAGAGAAGTCATATCATTCCGTCTGTCCGGATCAAGTCGTTCGTTCTAATCTCTTTACTTCTTCTTTTTTTTTTTTTTTTTTCTGTATCGCTTCCTGCACTTTTAGCGTTTGGAAATAGGATACCATCTGCTTGGTTGCGCGATAAGATAATAACGTTTATTTATATTTACATCAAACAACACACGTACTCATCCCCTCCCCCCATAATTTAGTTAGGCTATTTATCAGCTTGGCTTTTGTGTGTTTATAAACACTTGGTATTCTGTCCAAAAATTCGCTATAATTCCACGATATTTTATTTTGGTAGAAGC
The DNA here is from genome assembly GCA_014825475.1 of Pseudomyrmex flavicornis. Lineage (NCBI taxonomy): Eukaryota > Metazoa > Arthropoda > Insecta > Hymenoptera > Formicidae > Pseudomyrmex > Pseudomyrmex flavicornis. The sequence continues at coordinate 71,343 of QVNW01001055.1, forward strand.
AACTTATTTTCCAATGAAAAGGCAAAAACGGGTCTTTGCGAATTTCTTTCACGAAACTATTCTGCTTGCGCGGTACAACGAATTTCTACCGACTTACTTCGGGATTTTTCAATGTTGCTTCTCTCGAGTCCGTAGCTCTTTCCGGATGCATCCTTTCACTATTCAAGATACAGACGATATTTGGCTCTGCATAAAATTGGGCGGTCGTCAGGGGAGGAAAAAAAAATCTACGATCCGAAGAATCCATAATGTTGCCCGAAGTTTACTGAATTTCGAATAGTTCCTTACGAAGCGGAAATCGAAATTTCGCGATTCTCGGATATATCGCGCACACAGACTCGTCGATTGCCTCGCGCAGACGTGCCAGCGTGTAACTGTTGCTTTTCCATGAATGCGTCGCCGGATTACGGCCCTCTTCGTGTACTCTGGTAGTGCGCCGAAGGTTTCCAGCGTACTGTCAATATTTCGGGGCAGGTTCGGTACTCGAACGATAATGAAGAAGAAGGAGAAGAAGAAGAAAGTATCGTCGACCTTTCCTTCGACCGTCGTCGCAGGTAGAAAATCGCAGGGAATGCTCGATTGCACCCAAGGGACCGAAGTGTGGATTTCGAAGCGGTCCCGCGTGTGTATTTTCCCCCCGTGCTTGTGCCTTTGTAATCGGCGACGCGATTGTGTTTGCCCAGCGACCGACGTCGCTGAATATATCGCGTCTAAACAGCAGATATCTTATTTCCGTAAAAACGTTTCCATTGAAAACGCGATCCCGCCTCGCGTTTCAGCGATACAATCTATTCGTCGCTCTCTTCCTTTCCTTATCTTTTTTTTTTACTCACTTTCCCGATTTCTCTTGCCGGGACTTTGCTCTCCTCCGTCTCTCTTTCCGGATTTACAAGTTAAATTCAGAGCTGGCGGCGCAGGTAAACGATTTGGGTGGCTTGATGATTATCGGCGTTGACGTCACGCTCAGAGAGAGAGAGAGACGCTTCTCGAGATCGATGAAAGTGAATATGACGTTCGGAGGTGCGGATTACACGCTTAGAAGAACAGGTTCGCGTCGGATGTTAATTTTATTTGTTAAACGTAAACGCCAAGTATGTAATACGAAGAAAGAAAAAATTTACATTTATTATATTCTGGAAGAGATAACGTAATATTCGTTTGTAATTCTAATTTGACGAAAAAAGATGAACGTATGCAACTTTTATTTTTTTTTCGCTGATAGCTACTGTGCTATGCATTTTGCGAATGCTCCACCGCGAGCGGCAAAGTTCTCGTGTGTAGAGAGGCTCAAGTTAATAAAACGACGCGCAGAACACAAACGGTTTGGCGTTCCCATCAAAAACGGATTCTTCGTTATCCCGCGCTGTTTCATCCTCTAAACACGGGCAAACACCAAAACGCAGATTTGGCACTCGTCGAAATAATCCGCGTCCGCAGCATCCACTCTCGATGGACGTGAACAACCAAGGGACGTCGAAATACGAATCAGCGCGGCACAACCAGCCCGGGGATTTAGATTCGGACTCGTGAGATCGCGCGTGGTTTAGTTTTTCTTTGTCTATTTTTTTCTCGTTTTAGTTTTTTTTTTTTGTTTAATGTAAAAAATTGAAAAACAGAAAAAAAATAAAATACCCATGTAAAAATACGGAAATAAATTACAAACACCGATTTGCACCGTTATGAATAAAATCAAGAGAAAAATAAAGAGAAATTCTCTTTTAATAAAGAGAAAAAATAAAATATCGTTTGACGATAGTTTATTTATATTCTTTCGCATCAAATTCAGTTTTAAACAATTTTTGATTCCATCGTATTTATTTATTTGTTTAAGTTGAACGGACAAAAAAAAGAAACACTTGTCAGAAAATCTGGTAATCTTTGCTCTAGTATATAGTTGTTAGAAAAATAAAATATTGCGCGAACGACGAGCTGTTGGGTGCCAGAATAGATAAATCCGCCACTGGGGTGGAGCGGGGTGGTGCGGTGGTGTTGCTGTAGCCGCGGTCCTGTTTGGATAATACACACAGATAGTCGGATAATTCACTTGTCTCGCCGAAAACGAAATTACGACGGCCGCGCTGCGGCGACGCTAAAATCCACCAGTCGGCGAAACGCCGAGGCAGACACCGCGACGCGTCGCATAAAGGAAGTACAACGTGTATTATTTTACATCTCCCAAAGGGAACCGTTCTTCGCCTACCCCGTTCTACGCGCGCGCGCGAGTTCACGGTGCCTTCTGTATAATTTATTGCAGCAATACTCCCGTCCGCTTTAATAATTCCGTCGTTCGCGCGCGTTCATTTCGCGCTTATAATCCACTATCGCTTTTCTTTTCCCGAGCGTCTCTTTAACTCCCGCGATTGTGTGCAACTTTTTTTGTCAAATGGAATATTGCCCGTTCCATTTGAACAAAAGTCTACTACTGTATGCGTGATTTAACCGCAATCTCTGGAGATAGGCGAGACGTTAGAGCGTTCTCTCCCGAGTACAATTAGGTTTCCTGTAAACTTTGTGTAATCATATGCATAATTTTGAAAACCTTATTTATGTATGTGTGTGTGTGTGTGTGTATAAGTTTATAATAATTATATTAAACAGAACAACTATATACACGCATATTTGTTTAATTTCATTGCTTTGAGGACAAAATTTTTTTTCTATTGTTGTACTATTTCTTTCAATCAAGTTAACCTATGATTAATTGACCTCTATAAATTCTCAGTTACTTTCATACATTGTATATAAAGACCCAAAACTTTCTTTTGTTCATTTGCTTTTCCATTTCTTATTGTGAGAGCGTTACTGGCATATTTTGGCTATAAAAGCGATCGGCGTTTTGAGAGCGTTGTGCGAAAAAGAAGTCCTACATACCAACTCTTCCGACTTTCCCTGACGCAGGGGTGGTTAAGGAATAAATTAGGATATTCCTCGGAGGGCGGGCCGTGGCTCGGGTCGCCGTCTGGAAACGGGATAGTTCGAAGGAAGGAGTCCGCTCAGGACGAGTTTCTCTACCCCCCGGGGATGCTCAGAGAACAAAGATCCTCGCGTCGCTGCCGAACTCGTTCTTTCGTGGAAAAAAAAAAGAAGAAGAGAAATACGCACGCGAGATAATAAATCACCGGTCGCGTCGGATCTTGAGGGAAATTCGTGGAGTGGAATGTCATCCATTAGGATTAGAACGCGTCAGGCGTGTTCGGCGGTATCCGATATTTGAAGAGCACGCCCGGCACGTTCCGTAAACGAACGCGTCGCGATGTTTGTTATTGGGAAAATTTTCGAGGCAAATGCCCAAAAGATTTTAAGCGTCCGCGCACACGTTACGAAAACAATGAGAGAAATATGTGCGCGAGCGAATATAAAACGAGAAAGAGAGAAAGAGAGAGAAGAAGCCGCTGACCTTCTCTTCGTCGGTCGAGGGGAAAGTTCTCCAAACGAATGGTCGAATATTTACTCCGGCCGCTGTCACCTCGCTCCTTTCACCCTTTTATCGTCGTTCGGACAATCCCGAATAGCAGTACGAGTGGCTTTACTCCTGCCGTCGAATCGGATAAATCGAGATTTCCACGGACTCGATTAAATGAGGGGAAGTTTGATAAGTTACTCGAGTCTGCTACACGCTGTGAAATACGCGAATCTGTTCGGTTCTCACTTTTGTATTGAGGTTTGTGCGCGCGCGCGGGAGAGAGAGTGAGAGAGAGAAAGCGAAATTTATTATTAATATATCTTTATATAAATAATGTGTGTCAAAACTTTAGAATCGCGCGCGCTCGCATATAATACTCCGTAGAAAATTGCGAGTACATTATTGACAATACTGTTAAGGTAGAACGTTTTAAGCAAACATTATACAGAGTTGGATGTGTTTTGTCGCGAAATACGGGAGTTTATACACTATTAATGTTTTTTAACACACTTACGTCTACACGAAATGTTATAAACCGCTCTGTGTATTCAATTTTATGACGCGAGAGAATATTTCGTTCGTAAATGTCGCAGAAGCGTCTCGAAAATTTATCCAGACGATAATACATATTAATGAGTTATTTAAACAACATCTACACGCATATATATATATATGTATGTGTTTATGTGTGCGCGTATATTCTATGCATAATAAAATTGTAACAATATTTTACATTAATAAAATTCGAATCTAAGAATTATTATCGAATGCAATAGAGAAGTTGAAAAGTAGAGGAACAAAATTTTCAAAAAATAAACTTGTTTTACATGTTTAATTGATACTTACGTTTCTCGATTTTTTTGTAATCGAATAAATGGGCCGAAAAAATTGTGGTTTTCCAACAAGCGCGCAGACACAAAAGTACGGAGGAGAAACCAAATTCCCGTAATTGAAGTGTAGAGATACAAGATTCGTCTGCCGTTCTCTTATTAGGCGCGGAGAACAGTCGGAGGTAAAATAACGCGCTTGCCTCTGTTCTTTTGGGGCTTTCAAAGCAATTGCTTTTATATTCGCGGAAACACAAATAGGCTTTCACGTGTATGTATGCGTGTTGTTGTACACTTAACGGCATACGTACAACGTATTTGCAAATGCCAAATCGGATTAACATCGTCCGAAGTTCGTAGTGATATTCTTATATTACGGACACGCAGTATACATACAAATATATATTTAGTGTTTAATATTATAAAAACAAAACAAAAAATATACAAGTTCTCTTCTCATTCTGTACATATTGTTTTGTCATTTGCTTTAACTTTACATTATTTTGTATTTTTCAACATCTTACAGAGATCTTTCTCTCCTCTCTGTCTCTCAGACAGACTTAAAAAAAAATTCTCTCAGATTCTGAGGTGATGTGAAGAATTACTAGAACGACAGCTGACTAAATAAAATTATGTCTTTGTCACTTACACACAGTCACTGATACAGCTTATCTACACACAGAAAGTGTGTATCACACAGAAAAAGACACTCACTCTTAAGAATTGTAAAAAGTAAGAGGTAACATTACGTCTCTAGACAACTGAAAGTGTCACTCGCAGAAACCGTCCAGGCTTTTGTTTTATATTGGAACGCCTTCTGCATAACACCACCATTCAATTAGCAGTAGAACGTTCCTGTCCTCCATTACATTTGTTCCAACGAATTGACGGCGGATTAATCTCGCTCGAAAAAGCCTCACCGCTCGCTCGTTTCAATCGAAGGTGGGACATCCGCGAGAACTGTCCGCGTGTTCGTCGTCGTGTTTTAACAAAGATCCAAACATACAACTCTTTACTATCCAACCTCCCCCTACCTCCTCTCGATTACCGGCGACGAGTCGCGCGCACTCATAACGACGGCTCGGATGTACCATCGTGTTAACGCGATGCTTCGTCACCCACGGCGCCGAGTTTCGAGTCGAGCCGGTGTTGAAATTTTGTTCGATGAGCGAAATACACGCCGGTTTAATTTGTAGTACAGCCGAGCGCACGACGAGGATGTGTAGAAGGACGCGAGGAGGGGAAGAGAAGTAGATGGAAAGGATGGGGCAGGGTACAGAAATTTATTGAAACGCGTACACCTATACACACACATATATATATGCGCGCGCGTACACACACAAACATCTCACATCTCCCTCGGGAGTGAATCCTACTGCCTGCACCGCATAACAGTTTGCCCAGTACAGTCGAATTGAGCGCGATGGTGGCATCGAAGGAACAGTTTTGCCTTGGTCGCAGTTCTGTGTACCTGCGTTTACTCAAATTCCTCGTCTTGAAATTTGATTAACCAAACGCGTTTTACATGTGTGAGAGAGAGAGAGAGAGAGAGAGAGAGAAACCTGGACGTTTCTGCGTCAATATTGCAAATAGCAATTTGAACGCTGCGAAGTGTCATTTTAATCGAATTATTTCTTTTTCGAAAAACATTTCTCGAAATTATATTAAAAGCATTCCGATTTTGTATTTGTTTAGATACGTGTTCTTCTATATTCTCTGTATAAATAATTGAAACAGTATAAACAATAGTTGGAGAGAAAGAAGAGATAATAATACATTTTTTTTTTCCAGTAAACGCGTCTTCTTTGAAATATTTTTCGACGAGACACTCGGTATATTGTTATTAGAGCGGGAGATGAAACGTACCGCAATCCACGAATGGGTTCCTTTAAAATATGGAAATGGAAAACATCGATGCCGCCGACGCGAAGGCAAGAATAAACTAATATCGCGGCGCAATTCCGCATATTTTACAGAGGTGGACCCCCGAAATCGCGTTACGTTGATTCGAGTGATTCGTTTTTAATGGATTTCCCGGGGTTGCAGGTGGTGGCTCGTGGGTGGCTCGCCGGGCGAAATTTATTGAAACGTATGCTATTCTTCACTCGTCCCCGTAGACCGCTGCGCTGCGCGTATGGCAGAGCGGTTTATCCGATGAAGTTGAATTGCGCGGATGGTAGACACAAAAGTTTACAACGCAGATAAAAAGAGTTCTCCCGGATATCGCTCGGACGTGCGCCGTATAGCTTGCGCATATGGTTTCGCGTCTGTACTTTTCTGATTCCTCTCCCCCCGCTTCATTCTTTTCCCGTTTCTCATTCTTTTTTTCTCTTTCTGTCTGCCGTTTTACCGTTCGAGATTCGTTTTACATCCAGTGCAAGCACTCAGTTTCCTCTTAATATTAATATTAATATTTGTTCGATATTCTAAAAATAGATTTTTTCTAAAAATTGGATCGAGCATTGAAAATAATAAGGTTATTGCAATTATCGTAATTATTTTATATGGTGTAAAGAGAAATTATTTTAGAATAATCGTATTATATTTAATTATTTTTAATAATTTTAACGTTGGCAGTCATAGGTTTTCAGTTTTATTAAATTTCACGTATATTTATTTTGCGTTAGCGGTTATTATTTCTGATGGGGGAAGCTTTCACAATTAATGTAACAGCATTGCGCCAATATTAATACGCTCAATCATACGCACAGCTTTAAACGAACCCGTCGTGTTTTTATTTGATGGCTCCGATGAAAGTCTCGTTTCTGCGGTTGCAACGGCAGTGGAACGACGGGCAGGGAATTGTTAAATTTATGGAAACACCGCCATACATTCGCGTACTCCCAAGGGCTTGCCGGCAGAATTGTTCGCGGTAGCAAAGGGGCCACTACATTCGACATAGACTAGTCAGATTCCGCATAAAGGATGAGTACCGCGTACAAATAGTGCGGCGTATCGCGCAGACTGTTGCTTAATTAATTGCGGATATTTTTTTGCGCTTTTTTAACGCGCGAGCATTTGTTAGGAACAACATTATTACTAATTTTCATTTGGAAATTCACGATTGCTAAATCGATTTTCGGCCGGCGGATATACTGGCGCTACCGGTGCAATTGATTGAAACGTTATTCCCGGCTTGTCCCAAGGGACTCCAGTTTGTATCGCGTAACAGTTTACGAGAGCAAACTGAATTGTGCGCAACAACGTAGAGAGGGAAGTCTCGCGAAAGAATATGCTGAGACGATGCTGACTATCAATATTTCGAGATTCTCCATCCTTAATCGTCCTGTCGTACTGATTTACCTGGTGAACGATTGGATTCATCGCAAAATTGTTTGCAAATTGAATTTATTCCCATAATGTATTATATTTCCGTGGAGAAAACAGAAATAATTTCATTCCGTTATGATATCTCTGTTGCCACTTAATTAAGAAAAGTTGCTTTGTTCCACGCACGCGCGCGCGCATATACACGTGTATATATATATATATATATATATATATATATATATATATAGAGAGAGAGAGAGAGAGAGAAAGGAAGAATATTCTTTATTAAGATACTTAACAAATCATTGGCATCATCCATCACAAAACTGCATAAATACTGATACAGCATTAAAACATGCAACGAGTTTAATTTTTCAATGATTTGGATTATTGTGCATTAGCATTGCTCGCTGGTAATCTCTATATATATTAATCTTGGTGTAATTACAATGTTTAAATCTGAAAAAAATAAATATTAATCTGCTTATGTGGCTACAATAAATGTAATATTAATCAGCTGATGGGTTTTGTTGATGAATGCCTTGCCATATCATTTTTAAAATGTAATTAAAATGTAATTGGATATTATATATTAAAATATATTTTTTGTTAATAATATTTTCGTTATTACTTATCGCACACACTTTTTAAATAATTAAATATTATATTTTTTTTGACAAACTTAAAACTAAAACTACTTGGAAAATTTTTAATGTAAATTTTATTAAAACTCATACAAAATTATTTTACCATAACTGCCTTTGTCGACAAATAAATAATTAATTCAAGATCAATGTGATACAAATTATTAATAAAGATGTTATAATATTAAAATCAAAATATAGCGAACGTTTAAAATACATTTAACATTTATACAAATAAATGCGTACAATTAGCAAATTACACTTTATAAATACAATAAATAATTACGATTTCATCACACAACAGTGCTTTTAATAGTGAAGTTCAAAGGCAACGAATGTGGTATCGTACAATGAAGAATAAATCGATGAACGACATTCTTTATCGGGATCCCATCGTTATTCCTGCTCGACCCAGATAGCAAGTTAAACCGTGCGTGTGGTCTGATTTGAAAAGATCGTTAAAGACTCCCTGCTGAATTGCAACCAGTCGCTTATAAAAAAAAAAAAAACAAAAAAAAGATGTAGGTTTTCGATTTTATTTTTACCTTTTTTTTTCCATCCAATATTGTGCGGCGAGAAACACTCGGTATGTGCGAATCAATTTAAATTGTCGACACGTTGCATCGCTGCAACACTTGGCGAGATCGCTGTGTCAGAGTGGGCGCATTAAAAAATTACGAAAAATATATTTTTCCTCGTTATACATTGCCGCGCGCGCACTTCTGTAATTGATTTTCGAACCTGAAACGGATAAATGATACTCGAATTCATTAAAACGCGCAACATTTACACCATGGGTCCCAACTGCTGCCGTTTGCAGAGATTGTTACAAATTGTTTGCCGATATACACATACCGTTGTTTGACGCTTATTTCGAGGATCAAAAAATATATTGCGGACGTAATACAGTGTGTAACTATGGCGTGTGTAACCATGATCGTCGTGTGTAGAATTTGTTGCGCGCTCTCTTGAAAAACGATGAAAACAATTATTTATTATTATTTATTTGATTCGCAGTTGTTTTTAAGTTTTGTTGAAAGAGCAAAAATATATGCGGAAGAAGAACAGCGTCGATAAAATTGATGACGTTGACTGATTATGACATGTGTAAAAGAGAGCGAAAAAGGAAAATGAGTTTATAAAATTCTTTCGGAGATAAACACACAACTCTCATGAAAATGTGATAGTCAAAACGTACGTAATATTTGAAACACATATTCAAATATATATCAATTATACATTTAAAACTCTCTCTCGGAAATATAATTAATGTATCACGTCATTATCCGAGTTTTTTCTATTTTACACTAACATTAACTTTTCTGGGACGGTTTGAAATATATTGCACGCGGAGTTCAAAGAGAATCTATTTTGTGTATAGAATATTTTTCTTCTATAATTTTTTTTTTTTTTTTCATGAACATAACTCTATGCAAAGTCAAGTTAGGCGCGGTTCGAAGTGATACTTTGCAATTCGTACACGTCGTCGACAAAAATTCCACGTGCGTGTGCATATTTAATTCATTGGGCGGTACGCGTTTTCGAGGGAAAAATTTACTTTTATTAATTTCCGTCCATTTACATTTTCGAAGTCGAGTCGCGCGTACGCAAGTGGTAGCTATTCGCGATAATCGAATCCGTCGAGCTGCATACTATGTATCAGAGCCCGGACATTTTTATCGAATTACATATAGTGCGTGAATTAACTCGATCGCTAATGGGCTAGAGGAGCGATAATGCAACGGCGAATTAAAGTTGATTAAAGTTCTTTATGTTCACTCTGTCGTAATGGAGAACACTACATGTGCCATTTAAAAGTTGCGTTCTATGTTAAAATATTTCATAATGTAAAAGTTTTTTGAAGACGTGTGTGTATGTGCGAGTGTGTTACTTTGTATCTTTAGTATTGATTTTCCCGAACAGCTTTTACGCTCGATTGCTAATATCGCATTGAAATACGCACATTGCTCTCCCGAGATGAGATCTACAATACTCGAGCCAATTGTGCGGCTTGATAAACGCAAAAGATTGCAGATACTTGAAGAATGCATTCCCATCACAATCGTATTTTTACACGAGCGTTTGTTATATCTATCTATATTCGTAATATACATCAATCGCTAATTGTTCTCCGTTTGCTTAAATTTATTTTTTTTATTGAAACTGTACATTCTAAGTAGAAAAGAGAGAGACAGAAAAAAGTAATGCACTTGATTTTTACTTATTTTTATAAACTTGAATATATAAGCACGTTTTAACAATTTAATAAAATAACAATTCGTTCGTGATACAGTTTTTCTGATTTTTTGTTCGACGCTAACGTCTTGCGAGAAGTAAAGAATCACTCTTGAGTTCACACAATTCAGTTCGACAAAAGTGAAAATACCGAGATGCGAGTAAATCTGACAGATCTTTGACTCGGTATACTTCGATCGACACCATTCGCAAATGGCCGACGTTTTGCGACGCGATCCGTTTCGCTTACCGTCGTATCGAATGAAAAACGACGCGAGCCCTAGATCGACTCTCCACAGCCCACTGCATCACGAACATATTTCACAAGGGGTGACTTTATAACGCCGCTTTTCCATTCTTTACGATATTCCTTTTCGCTTAATGTTCTTTCCTCACTCGAAGGCTTTGAAGGTCGTTTAACACGAGAGGGGTGGGGAACTCACACCTCTCCCCACAATCACGATTCTGGACGGAGGGTTGAACAAAGCACGTGTATACACCAGCATTACCAACCGTAATTATTGTACCAATTCCATAAATTTCACGCATTACTCACTTTGTCAGAAAGTGAATGTATCTCTACTTCAATAATCATAATTTTTCAAAGGTTTCTTTTTTTTTTTTTTACGACCAGCCACGTTGTCAGAATCACTGTTTTTTTTCTGCCATTTAAGAAAAACGTTGCTATTTAATTTTATAATTTATTTAATATTGTAATTTTTTTTATATCTAAGCTCTTTCTCTCTTTTTTTCCGAGATTTCGTTCTTGCTACATTAAAATTCTGCAAAAGTTGGCAAGACTAATTCTCTACACGAGATAATAATAACAAGCAGTTCGCTAGATCAGGAGGAAAAGAGAGAGAGAGAGAGATAGAGAGAGAGAGGTTGGAGTAGGGTTGTTTATACGTAGCACCGGCGGACGTTACTTCACCCGCCACCCCTGAACTTACCCTCTCGGTTCGTAGCTCAGACGTCAATGAAAGAAGGTTGCTCTACGGGGGATGAATTCACGCGGATACACCGCGATGATTACGGAAGGCAACGGGGTGGAGTTGCACCGGAATTCGCTACGGAGTGAGTCGCTTCAGCGAGCGGTGCGAATCGCTCCAATAAATTATCGTCACTAAAACGGCGCTCGGGATTTGCAATTATTTAAATGTACCGGATAACTACGACGAGACTGTGCGTCGCGCACAGTGAAGGTAAGGGATAATAAGGGGGAAGGTGATAGGTTGGGGGCTGACGGTGTATAGTTGAATCGGGCGAAAGGATTTCGAAAATAAATTTCGAGAGAAAATTGCATCTTTGAGGAACGATTGTATTAGCGTCGATTAGCGGTGACAATAAATACTTTTTCTTTATTGATATTTTATAGTTATAATAGAATGTACATAAAAGAAAAGAATGTGTAAAGATTAAAAAAAGTTGATAAACTTTATAATAGATTATTATAATAGATTAATATTGTAGATTCTATAGTCACGTATATATTCTTATATTAATAATAATCTTATTTTACTAAATCGTTTTTTTTTATAGTTTTTTTGTCGGAAAAAACCACAATCTAGGTAATACCATTTCAGCTTTCGTTGTTGTTTGAGCGTAAATTCAAACTTAGAGTTGAATATTAAGTGACTTGACGTGTTCGATCGGTGAATCGGCGCAAGACGCCCTTCGACGTTCCCAAGCAGGAGTTAAAGTTACTTAAATGTGCCGGATAACAGCGGTGGATCCGCATCGGGCAAGGGACGAGATTGAGGGCGAGTCGAGAGACCGGAGGGTTCAACAAAGCACTAAAAGGTTTCGAACTTCGTCGAAGAGGAGAGCGCCGAATCTCGCTCGCAGTTTTGGGCGCGTTGTGCGAAGGCTTTTACTTCGTCGAGTACTATTAAATTACTCCGGCGAAGATCGGTACTTTAGACAGCTGTCGCGAGAGGAATCGGAAGCTCGTTGTTCGCCGTTGAAATGTAAGATGCGATTTTACGAAGACTCGCTAAAAGCTACCTCTCAATTTTCGAGCTGTTAGTTGTAGTTAAATTATACGAAACAAAATACAGTGCAAAATTATTCTTGTTCGGAAATGATTCTGTGACAAGGCAAAAAAATAAGAAGTGATAAATTTGGAAGTGTTTAAGATAAAAATTTTAAAAATGATACTCTCCAAAAAAAAAGAGAGTAAGATCTCTTCAAATAACTTTCTAAGTTTAAGATGTCAGTACGTATGACATATCGTATTTTATTCAATATTTTAATTTTTTGTTTTATAACCAAAGTTCCTTGATTATTTACCAGAAATCCAACTGGCACGTAAAACGCAATTGCGATATATTATTTTTTCGTCATGCAAAATAGCAAGATTATTGAAATCGGATTAAACTAATGATAGACGTAGAATACGACGTCAGAATACGAGATATTGTGAGTTCAGCTGAAACTCCGATGTGCACGAAATCGCAGTTCTATGATTATGCAATTTGCGGAATAGATTAATATAAATGTCACGATACAGAAATTTCACATTTTTATTCAAGAATTGAACATTGCGAGAACATGAGATGTACATAAATTATACTTACAATTACTTTCGCGAAAGTTTATATATATATATATATATAAAACTTAATATTCTAACAATCTTGAAATTGACTGCAACATAATATTTTATTATTATGTAAATTGATAAAAATAAGCGCGGTCAATACGCGTGACCTCTCTGACTTTGATGTTGATCCTTGTTTTGCGGCCGGAAAAGCGTTTGTCGTCTAGCGTTTATCTCGCGGTGTAATATCGCGTAAAATAACCATGAAAATTGCTGTTTCATTTCGTTATATCGAAAACTCCGAGTCCGGATAATTATATTCCGTTTAATTTTTAAACGGAAAATTCTTTATACAAGAAAGTCGTTTTCACTCTTTGCTGAAATCGACAATTAGAAACAAAAATAAGATCGATATATCGATATGCGATATATATCGATATGCGATATATATCGATATGCGATATATATCGATATGCGATATATATCGAT
>QVNW01001056.1:0-30420 GCA_014825475.1 Pseudomyrmex flavicornis
ATTTTAGGAATTAAAATCTCAATTCAAAAACTCACGTGTAAATTTACATGTGAACATATATATATATGTTGCATATATATATATATATACACACGTATAGTTCCGCACAACACCCTGTGAACGGCTCGTAAGACCGTATATTCTTTCTTAGTTTAAAAATAATAAAATTAGAGAGAAAGAGAAAAAAGAGGGAGAGGAAAGAGAGTTCTGCCTCTCATTAACATAAAAGTCTAAAATTCTATTCCAGTTTACTTTGAAGTGCAAGAGTTCCAGACGTAGTGCCACGTCTAGTAGACCGAAGTATTAAGAATGTTTCTACCGATGTGATTTTACGACAACCTGAACGAGCGATTTAACGAGCGAGCGACGATGGGAGTCGTTCTCTTTCGCGAGCATTCGCCGGCACGTGCGAGCGTTAACGACCGACGGGTCGGTCGGTCGCGTTAAAGCTTTAAAGGGGTTTTCAGCACCCCTCTGCTCACGTTCTCGCGGCTCGTCCGAGGCCGTCGAAAGGGAAAGCGGAAGAGGGACGCGGCGGCAGCGGTAGCTGCGGCGGCGGTGGCGGCGGCGGCGGCGGCGGCGGCTGCGACGACAACAGAGCGAGGGTGTGCAGAGGAGACAGCAACGACAGGAGCGACTGACACACAGAGGAATGAATGTTCGTATGCGTCTCTCGTTGTATCACTGTTATCGATCGCGGCATAACTCGCAGTGTAACATTACGTTTGCTTGTTACTGGTGTAAAGCATGAGCCGATTCACATTAGTAATTTCGAACAAAATCTCGAAATCTTTGTCACACTGTAATGTTATTTTATTGTTTCTTACAGAATATTGTCAAGATCAAGTCTTCGCGGTTCAAATTACTTTCGACCAATTAGACAATTTCAAAATTAATTTATACAATTCACAGCAACATAAAGTATATTAATCACGAATATTCGCAGTATTTGGATTGTCGCAACGAGTTCTAATTAGTACAAAATTACACAACTTTACTTCACGAAGTAAATTACTTTTCTTTGAGAAGAAGTTGCGAATCGCGGTACTAAAATACTTACAATAAAGTTTGATTGAAGGTTCGCTAATATGATTTCTGTCTAATATTTCGCGAGAATATCTTATAAATATTTTTAGAATCACGTTCCAGTATATCGGCGCGAATACATATCTCTTTTTCCTGATAACGTCGATACAAAATCTTATATTGTCTTTTCAATTACTCCACCGCGTTTCTTTATTTACTTTATATATCTTTTCGCAAAATATCAGTTTATAAAACCGATATATTTATTTATTCTCAAATTTTTTCTTTTTTATTCTCTTTTGCATTCCGTGTTGTTATATCGTGTGTTGCATAACGACTGAATTATTCGCACGGCGACGTTGTCGGAGCTGCGCGGTGAGGCGAGAAGCGCGGATGCAAGCCGGATGTGTGAGGATGAACGAGAGAAGATGAAAGAGAGACGAGAGCGCGAGGTCGTTTGGTCGATCGATCGGCGAGATAGCGCCGTTGGCCAGTGAAGAGCAGCGACGAGGTGGCGGTGGCGGTGGCGGTGGCGGTGGCGGTGGCGGCGTTCGGCTTGCACCGATGTGCTCGAAAACGTCATAGCGGCTCGCAAAAGCTCGAGCACCGGTAGCGTTGTAACGGACTTTATGGCTTCTCGAAGCGCGCCGCTGGTACCTCGGTGGACCATAAAACCATGGTCACACTCTCTCGCAGTTGCGGGCTCAATACCACCCGCCGCGCGCTCGTCGCACGAAACGTGACACCCGTCGCCGGAGTCGCGCGATTGAAATTGCAGTTTCAGAGAAAAGGGTAAACTTCGCCGGATCGATCCTACGCTCCGCGCGCGTATCGTACGTTCCCGAGAAACTTAATCTCCCCCTTCCCTCGGTTCGTTTCTCTCCTGAGGGAGGGTGGACGTCAAAGTCGACAGCGACGACGACGTGGTATTTCGCAGGAGTAACTTCCGACGATACGAAGACTCGACGTGCTTCAGTTATACGCGAGAACGCGACGTAACGTCGCCCGCATTTATTTTCGTCGTCGTCGCGTCGTTATCGGAACAATGATCGCGCGCGCGTATCGAAATCGAAAGCGAAGAGACATTCCACGCGCAGTAAACTGATATCGACTGAATGATTATATATAAATAAAACAATGAACTCTTTTTAATGGCTTTTTTATTTCATGTGTTAATATATATATATACATATATATAAAAGAAAGCTTTTGTTTCTCTGGATAAAAAAGAGAAACGTATTTTTTTATCTGTGTGTGAAAAATATTTGCGCAATATAAATATGAAATATGCCGTGATATGCCGTCAAAATTGTTTATCCTGTTTTTTTTCTTTCCGCTGACCGCGTGAAAATGTTTTTTATCGGAGAGGACGCGCACACCACAAATATTTTCTTTCAGAAGACAACATTTAAGAAAAAAAACAATATTTGCGATGCTACCTACACCGTTCGATCAATGTCTCGCCTCGAAGCCGCCGACAAACAACGATTAAAATATACGCCAGCCAATCGCACGTCGTCGATAAAGCGTGTATAAATTTTTGACGTCGCCTCGCATCGCTTTTAGATTATACAATTTCTGCGTCGTTGTCGTCGTCGTCGCCTTAACCTTGTCTTCACGGTAAATATTATGTTCAACGGAGAGTGCATACGCATCCTATCTTCAAACATTTCGGTACATATGAAATACGAGCCGAAATATTTCAAATGTTCTTAGTACACCTGCACGAATCATAAAATCGCGTCCTTAGATGCGTGAAAATATTAGAAATTAACAGTATTCATAAACATATGACAACTTAGATTCTATTTTTCGAAAAAATCTAACAATACCTCGTAAAATATACCCGTTTTGGATTTCGATCCGTTCCACCCGTTAGAAAGAAAAAAAAATAATAATAAATAAATAAGTAAATTGAAATTCCCGAGAGATGCGTCGCGTCTTTCGTCGATCTCTTTTTTTTTCTTTTTTTGTTTTTTTTTACAAATGCCAGGAGCTAAAATTGAAGCTCACTCGTATTCTTCTCGCGCGTGTCGCGTTCGTACACACACAGAGAAAGAGACGCTTTTCCTTCGAAAGAGCTTCCGTTGGCTTATATCTCGATCGATTCCGCGCGCATCGCGCAGACATCTCTTTTACGATTCCGGCGGACGGATAGTGATCCGACGATAACAAGCTGGAAACGCCGCTCGTAAGTCTTCCTGCTACCTGTTCGTCACGATCGCATCGCACAAATCGGATCCGATGTGATTACATTTGTTCTTGCTTACAAATAGTGTCGCTCGCCGCGTATTTACCTATTTCACGGATGCGCGATTTTACATTATGTATTTGCTCGCGTCTTAGCAACTTAATTGATAATCGAAGAGTGTTTTTAGACATATAAAATCTCTGCGATATCTCGCGGATATTTAAACTTGCAAGTTACAAAATTTTAAAATTCATTTTTTCTCTGTCAGAATAATTGTTAATACCACATACATGTGCCTTAACAATGGAATAAAAAAAATAATGATTTTATCAAAACCTGTTTACATAAATACATAATAAACTGCGTTTCTCTCTTTCTCTCTGAAACTTCTTTAAGAATTTGTCATTTCCAACATTCTCTTGTGTCGTTCTTTCGTCTTCGTCGTTCGTTGTCGTCGTCGTTTGGTAAAACGTATCGATCGAGAGAACGTACCACCCCGCATGAGGGCAATGCACCGGGGATACATCATGTACACGCTGTAAAGCGCTGCAACTATAACTTTCGCAGCACCTGCTACAACTTTGCGCGCGTAAAGGTCGTTCTAAAAAAAAATTCTTCCAGCTCGCGAAACATCGATTTCCGAACGTCATACAGCGAGAAATTCCATTTCGCGTGTAACTGAAAGAGCTAACGATTTTATGTAACATTGCGCTTGGTTTAACGTTGCGTTTTTTTGTTTTTTTTTGTTTTTTTTACAAAAGAATCTCCGCATTAAATGTTCGCGCAAATACGAATTTTTTTCTAATAAAAATAAATTCGCGCTGACATTCGCGGTGTGATTTTATTTTACGAGATATAAAACGTACATAAATCAGACTGAAGTCAAGTTTGCAGGTGTGGCGCGCGTTCTGCGCACATGATACATAGGCACACAGCTGGAGAAGTGAATTACACATCCGCGATTTGTCGACCGGTGCTATTAAGCACGGCTTTAATTCGTCGCAGGATGGCATTTCGTCTGTAACGCTCGCGTAATCGCGCTGCCAATTATTGTTATCGCTCAAGGCCACGAGACAGATCGGTTCCGCCGGTGGCGTCGTCGCGTGTTGTCTCGCGTCGCGTTGGTCTCACTCCCGCACAATCGCACCACAAATCTATCCGTGAATTCCACACGAACAACACAATTCGCGCAAAATATTTATTTTGTCGTCAACTCGCCTTTCTTTTAATCGCGAAAAATAACTTCAGCGCGAATATAAAACTATTTACTCAATCTGAATTGTTACTTGTAAAAAATTTAATGAAAATAATAATTAATACTTTTCACAATTCGTATAAATACGAATAAAATAATTTTTTATTCGCTGTATAAAAAATAGATATAAAAGTACAACAATTAACGTGTAAAATATCAATTCAAAACCATATGTTATATCGTTGAAACAATAGAGAGAGACAGAGAGAGAAGTAAAAATTAAAAATAAAAAAATTCGATTTAAGAACTACACACAATTTACTGAATCATAAATTGCATTATATCCAACATATGTTGCGTGATTAATCGGAGAGCGAGCGAAGAACCATCGCGGTTTACATTAAGGGTTGTCGGGCACGCTACCGTGTCGCAGGATGATTGCGTTCGCACACTCTTGTCTTTCACGCGATATACTCGTGTTCAGTGGAATTCAGTGGAACAAGTAAAACTTCGCGCCTTTGTCGGCGAGAAACGACTTAGTAAACGGTGTGAGGCAATCGAATGACTTTCTTTTGACGAATTTATTTATTTATTTATTTATTTTTTTTTGTATCTCTTCTCATATTTTTCTCCACGCAACGTTTTAAAATAATATATCAATTTCGCTGGTGTGTGTGTCTTCAATAACAAAAATAGATTCCTAGACATTATCGCAAGCAACAAACAAAGCGTATTGAAAAAAAAAATGTAAGTGTCTTCAATATCCGCGGCTACTCCGAACGAGGGAGATGTAATACAAAAAAAAAGGCATAAAGTGATAAAGCCAGTACGTCGCCGCCTTCGTTCGTGATCTGCACATAATGGCTACTCGCTTGAATGTGAACATGTGAAAGAGAGATGAGGGTTCGGAATAGAACGCAAAGGGCGAAAACGCGAGCGATAAGAGGCTGATTGTTTCTGCGGTACGAGTGCGCTCTTCGGAGAGATCGAGGAAAATCTCCGGAAAAAAAAAAAAAAAAAAAAAAAAAACAACGAGCGAACGCTCGAAGAGCTTTAAACTATATGCGTGATGAATATATCTGCATACGTAAGTGCACAGGAAAAAAACTTTTCTTTATTAATTCCGTCATAATATACGATATGTATAAAATGTCAAATAAAAGAAATTTTTCTATATTCGGCGAACACGATGAATCTAAGAATTTGATGTCACTTTGTATATTCAAATGTTATTTTTCGAAATTAGACGCTTATTAAAAAAAAAAAAGTTTATCCAAAACTGATATATTAATATTTCATAAGCTGGTCTTTATGTGTATGTGTGTGTGTGTAATACAGAAATAGTTCAAAATGACAAAATCATAATTTAAAACATTTGCTATACGACTTAAATATAATATATACGAGTTATTAATATTGAATAATTACCGTATAGAGTTAATGTGTAAATGCTTGAGACGCGCGCGGCGATTCATCTCCCCTCGAACATTTAAGCGCCGAACCCTTTCCGCCGATCGATTGACGAGAGGACAAATCAGTATTTTCTACAATACTTTGCCTTCGATATACGGAGTGACTGTAAATCAACGCGCTCGACGCGTTCTGTGCGTTGTGAGCGAGCGAGCATAATAAAGTCCGGTGCGTTGCGCCGAGAGCTCTCGTTGACCCCGCAAAGAGCGTTCGATCGTGGGAAAATTATCTGCAATCGCGCAACGACATTCAATGTTTAAACAATGAACTATTCAGCCTCTGTGCGGCTCTTACAGTCGCATTTTGTTATTCTGTGCATTCTGTGCACAACATTGATTGCGCGCGCTGCGTAAAAATCGTACGAGTTTTTGTTGGTATGAAACGGGCGAGCGACAAATTTCATTAATTATTACTTTTCGAATTTCTCTCGACGAGTGATTCCAGCGCAAAAAAAAGCGAAAATCGCGTCTAAATCTCTCAAATTTTCTTTTTTATTCGATTTTTATCTTGGATATAGCGCATATATCGATGTCGCTCGTTCATCGCATGTCGTTAAAAAAAAAACAACAACGCCAAAAATATATACACGGCGATGTTTCACTTAACTCTCGCGAATATGAATATGCAGGGATTTGTTCGCGCAACGGAGAACTTGATAATCTAACGGTTTTGCGTTGCGGTACATGTACTTGATTCGCAACTACGCCAAATGTGATAAGCGCGACGAAACAATTCTACGCATGCATCAGGTTCTCCGTAAGTTTCCCTGATTTGCATTACGCCAGTCCGGTACTCTGACATTGTCATATTTATGAAGTGACTAACTCCCGTTACGTGTATATTACGTCGCAGTTATATATACGTTACGTAACTCCGTCATTTATCACTTGTGCCATTTTAGCTCCCGTCAAAAATTTCAGTTCTCATATTAGTATTTCATTAAAACATTAATTTACGACACAGTGGATCATTACGCGTATCAAGATTAGCAAAAGAGACTAGACTATCACGCAAAACGTATACATATATATATATATTCTCACAAGCGTATAAGAATATCATTACGAATTTTGTTCTCTTTATATATCTCTCTCGCTCTTTCTTTCTGCAAATAACAGTCCCGATTGTTTCCGACGGCGGTGTACCTCATATGCGCACGCGAACCGCGAGGTTGCGGAATGACTGTGTTTCAGGATTTCGAGAATTCGCGTCGGAAATCGCCGAACGACCGACGCAACGATAGGTGTAGCGTGTCACGCGCAATTCGAAAGCTCCGGAAACATTAACGCCGCGTCCCGCCGCGTTGACAAGCGCGTGTGCATTCGCGACGACATGCGTCTATAGAGGATTAATTACGCGTATCCGGATGACGGAGGTCAATAGGCTGAAACGAGAGAGAGAGATAGAGAGAGAGAGAGAGTGAGAGAGGCAGAAAAGCGCAGAACGTGACGTAATCCGCGAACACGCTCACGTAGGTAGAGGTAGCAAAGGTGCGCGAGCAAACACACGCATACGTGCGCAATTCGCTCGTCGTTGCGTAGACGCTTCCCGTTTGACAGAGATAAGCGTTAACGAGACTCGGATAATAGCGACGGCGACCCGTCTAGACGCGACGATTGCGACAACGTCCTTTAAAACGTTACGGCGCCACGGGCGCGTTTTTTAGACCGCGATGAAGCTCGATGACGGCGTTTTCACGCGAAAATATCGTGCACGAAAGTTTTTTTTTTACGTTTCTTTAGCTAGCACCTTCTTTTTCTTATAAAACTAATTTTTATTACCTTCGCACATTGTCATCTTGACAAGTGAAAAATAAGAAAGACGTTGAAATAGAATATTGTGTGCAAGACAATTTTTGCGCGGCGGTATAATAAACGATTGCTATTTTAGTCACAAAAATGCAGTGTTTTTCTCAGAAAAAATTGCATAATTAAGCAGGCTGCTCGAATATGAAATTTAAATTTATAAAGACGGAAGAGAGTTTTTACGTCAGAGAAGTGTTCGAGAAGTATTTTTAGTAGAAATAGAAAATTAGGACTACAGGAATTGCAATCTTAATTTAAGAAATTTATTCTCCGCTGTTTTTCCCCCGACGAGTGTATGTTCATCGCCTTCTAACGCGACTCGTTAAAGTAGAAAATTATCGAGTTGCAAGAGAGATCGCGAGGTTCATTACACGCGGGAATCGTTCGGGAGTTTTTCTTATCGCGCGCGCGGCCGTTTACCGCGGAAATAACGCGCCGCGCGTATACACACAGTCTTCTTAGAGACTTTCCCTCCTCGTTCCCACTTTTCGTTGTTGTTGCACCATCGCGCGGCGAAGCGTCGCTTTTACAACCGAGAAAATTATTCCACCGCTACGCTTTACTGCGACAACAGACACAAAGACGGGGAGATAGTAGAGGCGTCTTGTTGTTGCGCGCGGCAAACACGCGGAAGCGCGTTTATATTTCTTCCATGTATTCTTACAAACAGGTTTCGCACAGGAAGGCGCGAATATACACGGGATTCTGGGAGCTGAGAATATTTTTCCACGGGAAAGTACGCGCGCGCGTGCGCGTTTACTAATTAATGAGAGAAGAGCGGGGCGCGCGTTCGATCCACAATTTGTGTGGACACGCACGAGATGTTCTGAGCGTTATGCGGTTTTTACGCAAGAGCCCAACGTCAGCCGAGGCAACGTTTCACTCGGTCGACAGAATTGCGTAGAAAGAAAATCCATCGAGATGGTTTTTGCGACATACTCGATCATTATTTAGTACATTAAAAACTTTTTTTTTTTTACATCAAAAAATGCGTGTTAAAAAACACATTTTCTCTTGTTGCAGTTTTAAAACACAAATCGTAGAACATAAGATGTTTATTGCATTTTTTGTCGCAAAAAAATCGTTGGAATTCGACTCGCACGTTACGGGACAATCGGTTTTAAAAATTCAACCAACATGTAATATGGAAGTGTTTGTGTTTTCCCGATTTCAGCGATTTTCATGTTTCTCGCGTTCGTGACAAATCTCTCGTTTCTTTTGCCACATCTCGAAGCGAGAATCCTTGAAAGAGAGAGATATATATATATGTGCACGCGCAAATTTTTATCGTCGTCGCCAACAAGACTGTCGCAAAACGTGATTATGTGCGACCTTCGTAAAGCTCCTTCATTCTTCTTCTCTTTATACGAGTCTTTCGTATCTCTTTATATATTCTGTATATCTGTTTTTTGACGTAAAAAAACAACAGCGTAGTGTCACATGTCACAGACACAAAAAGCGGCTTATCGGCCGTTCGGATATTTAGTTTATCGTATCCACGATAAACTGCGTACGAAGATATATGAGCCATCCTTCATCGCGGAATAAAGCGGAATCCATACCAGCGCACTGTATCACTATATGAGTGTGCTTCGAATTGAATAACTACGTTACCATCGACTGTCGGCTATCCAAATGTTACACGTGCAAGCGAATTTTGTGATCGGGCAAGAATTTGGCTCTCTCTCTCTTTCTCTCTCTCTCTCTCTAGCCGGTCTTTTCTCATCGAAAAACAGTATATTATTACTGCGGTAAAATACCATCGCTTGTGCGAACAATTCGGTTTTTCTCGCTACTGTGAATTCCGATGCACGGAGAGGCGCACTTGTGTAAACGTTCCCGCCACTGTTTCCCACGATCCCTCAACTAGGCGACCCGATAAAAACAAAATACAAGAAAGAAAGCGCGCGCGCTCGACCTAATTTTCGTTTCGAGCTAACATTCGTCTATGTGTAGGCGGCCATGTGCGAACCTCGCGTTTCTTTTCGGTCTGACACGAGATTCTTTCAAAGAGAGAGAGAGATCTATCAGTAAGGTGTAAAAATAAGCGGAAAAACATTACGTTCCTAACATGTTTTCTCTTCCCTTTCCTCCGTTTACGCGCTATCCACGTGTCGATCCTGAAACACGATACAATTCCTGAGCGCGCGCGATTGTACACGCTGCTGTGACTTATTTTGTTTACTAATCTCGAGCGCCAGATCTGAAATATTTAGACTTTAAAAAGACACATCACCGCCGACAATACCGCCGATATATTTAAAACCAACGCGATTATTTAAAGTCTATATTTACGCGTACTTCCAGGTGCGCTAAATTCATCTTGTTTTAATTTCAGTCTCAATCTTCTTCTTTTTCTCTCTTTCTTTCACACACACACACACACACACGCGCGAGCGCGCGCGCAATTTTTTGCAAACAATGACACAATATAGAAACCTTGAGTAGATTTTTTTTATTACGGACAATCGCGATTCTCTTCCTGTTTGCGTTGCTCGTTTCGGATGATTTCGTTTGCAAATGGGTTCGCGAAATGTATTCTCGGCGTCTTCTTACTTAGCGGTTAAATACGCACTTTACATAGGCGTACGAATTATGCGCGTGGCGTGTCACGCTACGAGCCGGACGCATGTTAACGAGCGTGCCGTGCTCGCTATACTAACAAGCGCGCGATTACTGGCAACCGTTAGATCTACCGCTAAACGAATCTCCGCCGAAAGGTTCTTCTTCTGAGAAACGGGGAAAGCGATTTCATTATACGGTCATTTCCTCGCCGGGAACGCGGGCGTCTAACGTTTATACGCGACGCAAAAATCACGAGGAAATTGTGCAAATCAGTCGGCAAAAATTTACTCACGTGTAATTTTATAATTTGTATTACATGTGCATGTATGTGTGTGTTGATACACAGAGAAATCAAACCGAAGACTAAATTATCGACTTCCCATTTTTTGTATTTCCAACATTAAGAGGAAGGAGAAACGAACTGTTTACACATTTGTTGAATTGCGCTCTTCGCCGACGGCGAGCATACGTCATGATGAATCGAATTCCCGCTCATGCGTAATGTATTTACAACTTGCTTATCACAAGGCGCGCGACGGAGAACGACGCGACGGAAGCGACATTTTTATCGCTTTCAGTAGAGGCATGGATAAACGGGAGTTCCACTTCGTGAAAGGTGAGTTCATAAAACAGAGCGTTTGTGAGCGAGAGAAAGAAAGAGAAAAAAAAGAGAGAGATCGTTTTATGATCTTCTGCCGTACGACATGCCTTTCAATTTGCTCATGTCAAAAGAGCAACGCTAGAATCCGGTGGCATGGAGAATCTATTATCACGTGTTTACGAAGGAATCACGTAGATACAAGAGCGAATAATCGCGAAAATATTTTTATGTCTCCACGTGTTATCGTCATGTCCGGCGCGATACTACATAGTAGATAAAATAAATGATAACCTCTATACAGAACTCGCGATAGTATATCGCGGAATTGCATTTATCAACTTGTGAGAAAATTCTATTAGGAAATTTTTAGAGAAAGAGAGAAATTGTCTCTTTGTGCAATTATTCTCGTGATTTCTCTTTTCTACTATATACAACTTTTTAATTGAGTCTACATCCATTAAAATTGCTAATTTTACATGAGAGAGAGAGAGAGAAAGAGATTATTAATAAAATTCTACTTCTCAAATATGTTTCATGTTATAATAGTACATAGTTTTGTTAAATTTTTTTATTCTTACTCTCTAAAATTATATGTGAATTTGACTCAACAAATGTTTCTTAACACACACACGCAGAACGAGAAAGAGATATTATTATAAAATATTAATTAAGAAGTTCTGATAAAGATTAAATATCGAAAATGCAGATGGACGACCTCGTTTCTCAGGTAATTTAAAACGTCATAAATTTTCTACCGAGCTTTTAGTAGCGCGGTGAGTCCGCGTGTGATCCCGTTAAAAAAAAAATTCATTAAAATTACGCGAGTTATAAGATTCGGGGAACCATGTATCTATACTGAGGATTATATATATGCAAAGGTCAGCATGTCGCAGGTCGCGCAGGGATGCTAATGAACAGTCGCCGTCGTCTCCGGTATTCTGCTTGCGAAATCGATCTCGGGCAGTTGTTGCAGGCTGATGACATTTAAAAGTGCCACGTGAAGCTATCGATCGACGGTGCACGCTCGCACGCTCTTTCTTTCGCGACAAGCGGGCAAGAGACGCGTCGTCGTCGGCGGCAGCGGGCAAAAGAGAGAAAGAGAACGGAGACGGAGGGAGCGGAGCAACCGACCCAGACGAGAAAACTGCAGTGAAAGCCTGCCTCGCATTCTGGGCCAGACGGAAGAAACGTACAAGGCAGACAGTGTAACGGCCTCTCGCTCCCTTCCCCGCTTCTTTTATTATTGCCACCTCTTGCTCCCGAGAGTTCGACGCCAAGCGTTCGTTACCGAGCGTGCCTTTCCACCTCCGTTTCACCCGCGTGTTCCTCGTCATGATGTCTGCTCGGCTAGTCCTCATGCGGAAAGAGAAAGAGAGAGAGAGAGAGACGACAGTACAGATCTCGGTGTTCCAGATATCGTATAAGCGTCCGGACATGTACTAGTTCCATATTAAACGATATTGAGCGTCTGTATTCAAGATTAATTTCTTAACCTTTTCTTTTTCTCTTTTTAGGATCTTCGAAAAACTGTTTTTAAGATTTCTAGATAAATCCTCATATTTTATCATGCCTATTTAATGTGTTTCGAACATTTCACACTTTTAATTAGAATTAAATCGCATATGATTCGTCAATATTAGCAATCGTCGTTAACAAAAATAAGAAATGAATATAAATTATTTCATTTATATAAACTTATACGTTTTTCTTTAATTTAACATATAAAATCAGAATCGTATTTTTGATCGAAGAAATTTTACCGTCTGAATCGTCATGAAAAGCTATATGCAGATATGGTAGCGCATTATTAGATTTCATCGACTTGATCTTTGAAATTCAAGATCACCACGCGTCGGGTGCACCGGGTCCTATCCCGATATTATATCCTTTCATTCTGTATATGTAAATTATATACCTACGCAAGGTGCAGCATGCTGCGAGAGGGGAACCTCGGCAGAATTGACTTTTTTTTCACGTACTAGGTAGACACATAAAACGCTTTCGCCGACGTGGCGCATCGTCTGTCTGTCGTAATTTATTTCGCTACTGTACGCGCGCGCTGTCAGGTGAAATAAAATCTCGGACAATACTTTCGCCTAGAATTCGCGGTTATTAAATATTCGACCGATCGTAAATATGCAAAAGCGACGTTTTCTCTTTAGAAAAACCTGTTATACTGCCTCGCTCGCGAATAACTGATGAATTAAAAAAGTATTTAAAATCGTTCGACATTGATTTATTTTATGTCGCGATATTCACTTGTTTTAACAGACGTGAAAATAGTAGTGATATAAATGATGAATTTTTAATAGCACTTTTATATTTAGTTTAGTTTTAGTTCTTTCTCTCTCTCTTTCTCTCTTACAGATTTAATTTTTTAATTATACGAAAACATCTTTACGCAGAAAACTGAAAAGCCATCAATAAATCAAGCTCTAAAAGTCAAAATATATAGACGAGTAGGGAAACTTTTCTCCTTCTCTCTCCTTCTCTCTCTCTCTCTCTCTCTCTCTCTCTTTCGGTCAACTTTAGATTAGTTTCACTTTGGCGGAAATTTCATTTAAAACTTCATCAACAGGATGTTAAATAATGAAACTTGAAAAAAACCGTGATTAAGTACTTAACAAATCTTCTCTCTGAGAAAAGATATTGATTACAATTATTTCTGTAACTGTAAAGTAATGTATTTTATAATTAATGTATTTTATAATAATATTAATGATGCGCATATAAATCACACTTGCGTATTCATAATAATATCGAAACATAAATTCGTTGAAATTACATCGTCGGCTTTTTAAACGATATATCAGAAAATCATCATTAAAAATGATGACGCTACAGAAGTGTGAAGCCTGTATAATATTTTGTTAAATAATGCAAACGTGCGATATTTTTCCAAGAGCGCTTTTTGACATGCTTGTTGTTCAAGCAATGCGCGCCGGACGTGTTCTTCGAGTATGATGCAAATATGGGAATGCACATTAAAAAAAAAAATATATATATATATATATATATATAGATAAATAAATATAAATATATATATATATATATATATATATATATATATAGAAACACTTTCCAACTACACATACCACTAGTGCCATGTCGCGCGGTTTCGATCCCTGGACGTGGAGGATTCGCGCGCCCAGCTCGAGTAGTTTCCTGCGCAGCTGTTTGACGGAGACGCCGAGCGTCTGCATGTAGCGACGCCTCAGCTTCATTTGAACGGAGGAACCGCCAGGTTGTTGTCGGCGTGCCGGAAACAACCACTGACCGTTGACGTCGGTCGACCTCGTCGAGTTGACATAAACGCACCACCGACACTTTCGCTCGTCGCAATTTTCTCCAACAGTTTGCCGAACAACACGAGAAAGTCTCGGTCTCGTTCTTGACGTCGTTGTCGTCGTCGTTGTCGTCGTAACGATTGCACCGATGATTTGATCACAAATTTACTACTTATGTTTGTCACGTCTAGAACGCGCTCTCTAACTTTCCGCCAGACGGCCGCGATACAATAAAGGAATACTTGACGAGTCTCACGACGTCGTCGTCGTCACGAAATAGCTCGTCGCGAGAAACACTATTTGTCGTTTGCTACTCTCGGCTCCCGTGACGCTTGGTCCACCAACGACGACGATCGATCGGCAGGGCCCGTTAGGAGGAAGCGACCCCGTTCCCACTTAATTCGATTGTATCCGGTGCTCCGCCAGCGATCCCACTTGACCATAAGCGTTACGGTCGTTTAACGGCCTGCGTCTAATGGGAGCAGCGCAACGCGACTCCACCGCCGTGTTATCCCCTTCTCTGACTGCCGTATATCACCGCGAGAGAAGGAGGGAGGAAAGGAGGTGGCGGAGGAGGAAGAGGAGAAGGCGTCTCTTCTCTCTTTTTCGATTTTAAACGTCGCCTTGTGGTGTAGCGTAAGAGATTCGATCGGAGGTTTCCGGGAGAGCGAGAGGGAAACAAAGAGATATGACGGCAGTCGCACACACTATGCACTACTCTCGGCCGGTTAGTATTATCGGAAAGTCTGCTGTTGGTGTATGCGCGCGCGCACCCGCCGTGTCTCGCAGCAGCGTTGAATGACGTCGAGATATATACCCGACGGCGGCAAGCAGCGGTCTAGACGGGCCCGACCTTGACTCCCGAAATCATCTCGCGCGCTCGCGTCGTTCTTGCGCGTCCACCAGCAGTCCGTGGAGATCTCTCGCTCTACCCATCGGGCGTCCGGTTTTCACCCCAAGATCCACCACTGCGTAGTATCAGAGATCTCCGCCCTCGTACATGAATTCGTCTCACGCTCGGAAAAGCAGGGGGAGGAAGGGGGAGAAGGGATACGTCGGAGAGGGAAGCAGGGAGCGAGTCAGTGGAGAGAGCGAGGGCAGACAGCGAGATCCGGCGAGGGATAGCGGTGGCACAAGAGGGACAAGCTGTTTTGGCCGAGTTCCCGTCGCGCTGGTTGGATTGCAGAAGAGAAAATGTCAGCGCGCGTTCTCGTCAATTGCGAAAATCGCAAAGACGTGTCGGCGAGAGGCAACAACGATGCGTGTGTGCGTGTGTACGTGTGTGTCCACACCGAGATTTCTCGCGACAACCCTTCTTCTTCGTCCTTGTTTTCGTGATGACGAGCTCGTGTGCGTGTTCGTTCGTTTTCGCGATCGTACAGGTCGTCGATCGTCGGTCGTCGTCGTCGTCTTCTTCTTTTTTTCCTTTTTCTTCTTGTCACGTTCCGACGGCACACAGGACGGCACGGTGAAACGGATTTTGTATCCGTCGGCGTGTTCTGGCGTCGCCTCCGCTCGATCGCGGCGCACACGAGAAATCGGAGCGATGCGAGGACGGTCCTTCGTGTCGCGGCGACGGCGGCGGCGACGCTCGTCGACACAACACCCAACACATTCCAGATTCGACGGCAGACTGAACGCGTCCGGTGTCTGTCAGACTGCAGCACCGTCGCAGCAAGTCGATTCCTCTCTCTCCCCCATCTCGTACGTGTGTCCCCTCTCCAACCCTCTCGACTACCCCACTATGATGCCGTGGTTTCCCCTTCAGCTCCTACCGCACCATCACCGCCGTCACCGCCGTCACCGCCGCCGCCGCCGCCGCCGCCGGCGCAGTGGCCGCATTTACCTCCTCCTCTCGCTCCGCTTCGCGCAAAGCGTCGCGCCGCGCCGCATCGCGTCTCGTCCTCGTCTCTCTCCTCGCAGGGTGCACGCAGCCCCAGACTATAGACATATAAAGAATAGACTGCGCGTTCCGATCAAGCCCTGCAAGAATCTAGAGAGAGAAAGAGAAAGACAGAAAATTAGGGATGATGTTGCCTTCTCTTTATCTCTCTTTCTGACTCTTTCTACGAGTAGGGATGAAGAAGAGATTGTATCGTCCAAGAGTTGAAGATGCCTTTTCAAAACATTATTTTCTCATTCTGATACTTTAGCGTCACTTGTTAAAGTTAGAACAAAATATATAATCTATTGTTGATATTGTCGATGATTTTTGACCAGATTTCCCACCAAAATATTTAGTTTTCAATCTAACATGCTGCTTCACGTTTAAACTAACGCAACCTAATCTACCTACACTTACTACGTCTATGGCCGAGACTCACCGACCGGCTCTCTCTCTTCTTCTTTCTCTCTCGCTTGCTCCCACGCGTCCGCCACGTCACACCATACCACGCCAGATGCCGCATTGTATGCGTATGTGTGTCTGTGTCTTTCTGTGTGTGAGTGTGCGTGTATCACGGGTGCTGATTAGTCCAGTGTGTCGTCGCACGACGCAAAAATCATTCTCGTTCCGCGCGCTCAAGCGCACGTTTTCTCTTTCTTTCTTGTGCGAGAGCTGATCCTATGTGCTGCCAGATAGCAGCGATGCATCGAGGATTGGCTTTTAATATTGAAACACGGTCTTTCTCTTTCTCTAATTAATTGTTTTTTGGCGTTTTAGAAGATATTACCTCAAGAGAGCTTTTATAAATAAACATTCACTCATTCATTCTGTCTTAGAGGTCTTCCATTGTTGCTTTAACTATTAAAAGACAAAAGGTAAGATTGACTTCTTCCGTAGCGCAACATATTTATTTATAACGTTTATAATATACATCAGCACAAAAATTGATTTAAATAAAAGCGATTATAATCGCTGAGATAATGCGGGATTGAATCGAAAACTCGGAGAACAATATACACCAAACGCAATGCAACTAATAATAAATTAATATGAAAACTTCAATTAGAATTTTTATAATGTACCTGTTGCGCTTTTTATTACATACATACATTGTACATAATGTCTCTTTGTTATTTTATTTAAAAACTACTGTCAGCGAGCGAAAAAGTTGCGATAAACGTACATAGTGTCGAAAGGTCAATCAGAAAATTCGTGCAACGCGAGCAGTTAAGTGCACATAATTCGCGCGAGTTAGTCGTAACAACGGAGCATTACAATCGATCCTGTTAATTCGCGCGCGCATCGCATACACTCCGCGCGCGAGGGATGAAATTACGTTTGAAATTATATCAGCTTGTTATTTCGGTCCCCACTGGCGTCGATCGATCGATGCCGCTTCGGTTCAAGATTAATGTGTCGTGGATCGAGTTACTCGATTAATTCGCGCGCGGCGAACGTCGGTACGATATCGTTCTTAAAAATTACATTCACGTATTATGCGCCGAAGAGTGCCTTTATTTCGTTACATCGCCAGTTCGCACCGAAAAACTTCTCATTTTGAGAGAAAATTATTGACTACGAATTCAGATACTTGTGGAAGAGAGATTAACGCGAGGTGTGTGATTATCTTCAAAATAAACGTACAAAAAAGATAATAAAAAAAAAAAAGTATAACACATCTTCAATGATTTGTCGAATATAATTTGTCTCACACAACAACATTTTGCACAATATCTACATATTGGAGCATATGTGTATATCTCGGTGGTCTTATTAAAGAAATTAAAACCGTGAAATCGGTAAAGAACGTAAATATATATATAGTCGATCGGGGTCAAACTATTTACGTGAGCGCATATTTCCGCGTTCATTGCTCTATTAGTCACCTATTGTGATGCAATATCGGGTGGCCTCGTTCTCGATCCAGAGAAAAGAACGCGGCTGCGACTGGCGTACGGTCGATCATCCTGCCCGACGGAATTTCGACATTGCCCCCGATAACGAGCAGACGCGGAGCGTATGTGCGTATACACATACGCACACGATACATGCACGCACATTACGATATCCCAGACGCCGGTCGCCTCCCTACCGGTTGTCGTCATCGTCGTCAATGTTGTCGTCTCGCAACGAGAGAGAGAAAGAGAAAGAAAGAAAAAGAAAGAGAGAGAGAGAGAGAGAAAGAGTTGGTTGAAACGGTCGGTCGGTCTCACGACGATTTCTCACACCCGCGCCCGTGAGAGCGAGCTATATAGCGTCGAACGAGCGACAGACAAAAGTACGAGAAAGAGAAAGTAGGAGGGAGAGAAAGCCGGGACGGCCGGTAATGGCGGTGACGTCGCGCCGGTCGGGGGATTTGGTGAAGGACGAAAAACAGCGAGAAAGAGGACCGAAAGGGGGAGGACGAAAGAGAAACACCGAAAGAAGGGAGAAAAAGAATAAAAGAGTCCGAAGGCGAAAGAAAGGTGAGTTCCGCGCGTCCGAGAGAGCACCCTTCGCGACGTCATCCCGCTGGTCGCACCTTAAGGGGCATCCAGCGACGTACGCAGGGAGCGGGCGGTCCTCGGGGAACCCTCGCCGACCTCGCTCACCTCCTCACCGCGGCCAAGGTCGCCTGTCGTCGGCGAACCGTCTGTCTCCGACGTCGATTCGTCCGTCGGCGGTTCCTGACGTTTGTATATGCGTGCACCGCACGCGCGTGCAGTCATCGTCTGCTGCGTGTGCGCGCGAGAAAGAGACAGAAAGCAAAAGGCTCTCTCTTTTGCGTTGTCTACTTCTTCTTCGAGCGTATACATGTATTTATCGCGCGCGATGCGCAGACGGCCGTCATCGTTACGAGACGACGGCGTGGTGCGGCGCGCAGACCCCGCTGTTGTCGTCGCACAGCCGGTGTTTGTGTGCTCGCGGCACGCTCGCGAGATTCCGACGTCGTTGTTTACCGTGCCCGAATTAACTGCTTCGTATACGCCCGGCGATATAACGCGTATAATTAACTCCTCGTCGCTTCGCCTTTCGCCCCGCGAACGGACGGACGGACGCGCGCACAATTCGCGCCAAGCAGACGAGACGAGACGAGACCAGACGACGGGGAAACTGTCCTCCACCGTTCGCCCACGCGGAAATTTGCACGACGAAAATTCTCACGCTTCTTCGCGGAGATTTTCCCAAACTTCGGCGAATTTCAACTTGAAAATTGTCATACTTCAACGCGGAGCTAAAACGCAGAGACTCTCTCTCTCTCTCTCTCTCTCTCTCTCTCTCTCTCTCTCTCTAAGTACCTATGAACGAGGGTCGTAAGAACTCGTGTTCTTCGTTTCCTATACGAGATAAAAGTAATGTTTATTGCATACAATAGAGAAGTGGTCTCGTCGTATCGTATGTTTTGTGCAAAATTTTATGGTTGCACTTTGCACGGCGACGAGACTGCGAATGCGGCGTCAAACGCAGACGGCGCGCGAGCACACATTGCGCTTTTCCTCCGATTCACGTGCGACGTAACGACGATGACGACGAGTACGACGGCGGAGGTCGTCTCCCTACTCGGGATTTTATCACCGGCGCGTGTCTGCGAGCAACGTGTCGTCGTGTTGCGCGTGTATGAACGCCGCTTCAAGCAGGATTCACATTAGCGAACTGAAGCTACGAATCGCGCCCAACTTTACCGCCGAGTACGTTCCCGGTACGCGGCTTGGTTGACGAACGCTTCTCCCCTTCGGAAAGCGATAGTTTGGTTGCAATAAGCTGTACGCAGCGATATAATAATGCAGTGAATTGTAAGCTGTAACGCTGCAATAAACGATAATAGCGCAGTAAAATATTCCCTCTTTTTGATGAGAGAAGCCCAGCAGAAGTGAAGCGAAATGCTCAACAAAATTCAACTTGACATTCGACTTGCGAATGTGAACTCCGCTTAAATGGACGGTGCACTCGCGCGCGCGCACGGCCGACATATCTTTCTATGTCGAGGAAGCGAGCGCTCTGTGTGCGCGCGTGTGTATGTGTGTGCGCGCGCCGTCTAGACGGAAGGTTGTTGGGACCGAAGGCGAGGGTCGGCGGAGGTGAGAGGAAAGACAACGGCGCGGCGAAGGGACCGAGGAGCACAGCACGGCTCGGCGGCGGAGGTGGAAAAAGGCCAAGGAGGGCAGCGAGACGGCAAATAGTGGGGGGCATGATAACCGGCTATCACTGGGGTGATCATCCAACGCGACTCCGCACGGCTCGGCCGGAGCGAAGTATATTGCACTTCACCTCCGCGCTGCTCTCTTCTTTGCCTCATTTTATCTCGTACTTTTTCTCAAAATATTTTCCACGCACGCGATAGAAGAAAACTAATTTTCATAATCTCCCGCACGATAATCATGCGAGCACTTGTTTATTGAAAGAACAAGACCTGACATTTATCGGTTAAATCGATTTAATCTTAGTGCTTCTAGACCGGTAAAAGTATATATTCTGCTGTCGACGTGATGACGCATTTTTCGATTTTGTTCCGAAAAATCGGCAATGTTCGCGCGCGATAAAATTCCGATTTGTTTTCCTGATCGCAGCCAGCCGTGATGATATTATTCGACGAATCGGTGATTATATTGTCTGGCGTGATCTTGACGCGATATGGTCTACGGAAGTGCGACGGATGTTTATACTTTTTCACTTTGGCAGCTGTCGCGCGCGGATGACGACGGTTACCTTCCGAAGACTCGAGCTCGGAGTTGGCCACCCCTGGGCTATCATATCTCAGGGTCGTCGGTACGGGTCCTCCGTTCCCTATTCCCTACCCGACGATCTTTCCCCTTCCCACCGTCTGCCTTCCTCGTTGCACTCCCGTTTCTCGTCTCTGCGGCGCGTCGATCCGCGCGCACGGCGTAAACTCTGCCTCCATCACCGCCACCGCCGCCCGGTATCGCCACCTCCAGACCCGTAACCACGGCCGTTCGCGCCACGGTGAGAATCTATGAGTTTATATTCCTCACATCGTATATATAATATAAAAAATTAACGTGTAATACGAATAAATAGTAGACAGTCTATATGTTTGAACGAATATTTAGTCTATATTAGAGCGAATATTTCAGAATCATTTTTATAATAATGTAATGAAATTCTTGAATATATATCCATGTACAATCGTACATAGAACCTGCAACTGCATGGATAAACAAAATAATAATAATAACTTTGTGAAAATGTGAAGATAAAATTAATACACACATGACATATACGCGTGTAAACAATAATATAATTATAAAGAGTACTCGCAGACTGAATCGTAATTATTTGAAAATAACGCACTCTGTCTGTATGTACACGCATAAAACTAATTGTAAGTAATTTAATCAAGATTTTGTAATAAATTTTTTCAGAGAGAAAATGCATTTATGTAAATATAATTAATAATTAACACAGAGAAAAATAATGTCGAGTGTTTATTCCTCGCTACGTGGACTGATCTCACAGCACTAGCAACCACTATCGCCACATCACCACCACCTCCACCTTCGTTTCCAATGCCGCTCCGTGACTTCTTCCTCCTTCTCCCTCCGACCTCATCCCTTCGCCGCTCTCGCTTCCCGCGTCTGCTCTTCACTTTCTCTTTTTCTTTCTCTTCTTCCCCATCTCTTCTCCTTATCCTCTGCAGCGCGACGACGACCAGACGAGCGCGATAACTCTTCTTCTATTCGCCTCTCTGCCGCTTCTCTTTTTGGTCCTCTTCCGATTATGCTTCTTTTGCTCTTATCTGCCCTTCGCGAAGACTTCGGCGCGTTATCGGCGAAGCAGGGGGAGCGCTCATTGCAACTTCAATCAGGAGCGATGCACTCGTGAGTCGCGTCTACTCGTCGCGTTCGTTGATTCGAACACAGGGGGGAATGCGATAATGAATTCGTACTTTTTTTCTCTCCTTTTCCTTCTTTTTTTTTTTATTACTTAACGCGTTTTACGCCTTGTATATATCCTTTCAGCGGGTTTAGATTTATTCGAATTATTTACCATCGTCTTTCTCTCTCTCTCTCGTATATAAACGTAAAAAAAAAAAAAACGTCATCGAATCTCTTGTACAAAATAGATTGTACATAAACTAAATTTTATTTATAGGTTTTCTCTGTAGAACTTCTTTAAGGGAAAAATATTTCAACATTATATTTATATTATATATCTACATTTGACATGTTCTCTGAGTAAAATGCGAATATATATGCATAGACTTTTGAAACAAATATATTCCCGAACAGAACACTTTTTGATCTAAATGTAAAATGTGCGTGTATGTATATAAAACGCTTTCGCAAAACGGATTCTTGTTTACGTCTTCAAGAGATTTCTTGGCGAGAATCGCGTCAATCCCGCACAACTGTGTATTATAATCATTTTTGGCAATGTAATATTGGCCTGCGCTTTGGCCGCATAGAACCGCGCCGCTATGCCCGTCGCTGTTGACCGTCTGCGACGCGTTTCGTTGCGAATAATTGAGGATGATTTGTCGCAATATATGCGGCTAATGCAACAAACTAATGTACGCGTAATGTAACAGTGTAGTTGATTTTAGAACATAATTTTGCGCACATCTCAGATTCGCGGTATGTAAATTTCATGAATATCCTCTTCTTCAACTGATTCCGATATACAAACTTTACAAGTTTGTTATTCTTTTATATAGTATTTCTTTTTTTTCACATATAATAGAATCGATTGCATCGCAAAAAAAGATTCTTTATTGTGACGTACTTGATGTAACTGTATTACATTGATTAATAGAATATTGGGCGGGAATGTAAGTTATAGTAACTTACATTCTCCCGCTCGACACACGACCGCTCAATTGCACAAGTCATTGCTTCTTATCCCGATGACCGTCTCGGGCGAAAACGTAAAAGGTTAACTATTCGGACAAGTTAACGTATAAAAAAAAAAAAAAAAAAAAAAAAAATTTTTGACGAAAATATCAAAGACATAAATTGATATAAATTTCTTAATTGAGAGAGAACGGATATATATCCGTTTATGTATATATATTTTTTTTGTACCGCGGTATATTTTAATACGCGCAAAAATAAATTCGTGCGTGTCCATTCTCCGTTTTTTTCTCGTTAAAAAAGTGATTTATAAAGACTATCGCGCGCATTCAGAAAATAAATAAATGTGCGTTATGTAACTCTAGTATGAACGAGAGAAATAAAGTTTTACGTTTCGTAAGCAGTTCTTTAACGCATTCAGAACATTCTGTGTTGAATTAAAGTCAAAGGTTCAATGTCAGGGATACCGTTTACCAGACGGCACGTGGTAAGACATTGTGCTGAATTGCATATCGATAGCGATTGGCAGTTCCTCTCTCAAGCAGTTCGTCGATAAACGGCGGCAAAAGAGAGAACGCATGCGGTCTCGCGGGCGAGAGCTCGGTCACGCATACCCCCTTCGCTCGTGACAATCGTGCCGATGTTAATTAGCGATGCATTAGACGCGCTGCGCGCGAGCGAACGAGTTACACGAGCGGATAAGAAATTGCGTCGTCAAGAGAAAAAACAGATAAACTGCGCACGCGTGCTGATCTCTCTCGCGCGACAGGACTCGAAATAGCGTATTATTACATTTCATTCCCGCGAGAGTCTTGTTTCGATGAATTCCCCTGCGCGGTTATCAGCGCTTTCTATCTCTCTTTTTCTCGCGCTTCTAATAACATCATTAATTACTCCCCGATAAATGACGATCACAACGAGCTATAGGCTGATGATTTACACTTGAATCGCGCAGTGAGTCCGAGAACGCGTGATAAGAGTTTAATGAAAACGATAATTTCGCGACGATAAAATACGCGCGAACGCGGGCAAACAATCTCTCTCAACGCGTGGAAGCGTAATCGTTCTGGCAATTAAACACGTGCCAAATGCACGAAAACTCGTGAACGTAGGCGTTTGCCTGTCGCGCGTATATATATCACATATATTTTTGTTCGTGGATTTCGCCGTATAATCTCGTCGTTTGCGAAACGCCGCAGGATACGAACGTCTGGTCGCCCGTGAACGTCTCCCGTGATTTGTTAACTTCAGTGATCCCGCGCGACAATCGCGAAAAGATGACTTGACTTCTCTCTGTTGCCTTAAAAGTCAACGCGTCAAAAGCGATTAGTCGCGGTCGGTATATGACGAATATACTTGGCCGGTGTGACGCAAATTGAGCACGATAACATCTGAGATGTTTAGACTGCGATAGTTAATATTGAAAATTCTGTCGCAACGTGAAGTTTTATCGTTTTTCTTTCTTGTTTTGACAAAAATACCGATATTTCCCCTATAACAATCTGTGACTACGCAAAATATATATATTGAACAGAATATAAACATGTGCAGATATGTGATAAATTTATAGCGTTCTTTTTCTCTTTTAACTGATCATGCAAATAAAAATGTTTTTTATATACATATGATGTATATGATTTATATAAGTTTTTAATCAACGTATATATACTTATGATTTTCTGACTTTATACTTCTTTCTCAGAATGTCTAATGCTATTCATTAACGGAATTACTAAAACCTAATAAAAAAAATAAAAAAAATGACAATCAAAAACTATACAATGCAGTTTCATTATTGTTCGAAAAGAAATTTATTAACAATCATTACACAATCGTTTTCGAAAGACTCGATATATTTGCATTATACGTTTTTAATCAACATACGATTGACTTTATCATTCTTTCCCGGAATGTTATTCATTAACGAGATTTTAAATAATGAGAATTGCACAATTTATCGACAAAAAGTGCGAAGTACTTAAGAGCGTCAATAATGAAATACATCATCCGGGATATAACTACAAACTCTACGTTTTATGAGACACCACTCGCGCGCGCGTCGAGGTGTCAGATAAAAATCGCGATTCTCGGCTATTATTGATATCTTCTTACCACGTGACAAGTATAAGCGAGAAACTAAAAGTCGTCGGCTGACAACTCAGCCTGGATTAATCGATCGGATTACAAAGACGATCGTTTCGGTGCGGTGTTTGCGAAATATAAGCCGCGACGAGAAAGAGACGATGAAGCGATTATTCTCGGTTCGCGAAGGAGCGCAAGGACGACCGAAGGCGCAGCGACCGACCGGCCGCGCGGCGATCGGCCGGTGTCTCTCTTGCATTCCTGCTCTCCCTTTTTCTCCTCGGCCGATCTTCCGCAGGGTGACCGACCTCGACGTCGCGCCTGCCGACGTCGTGGTCAGACTGCCGACAGAAAGAGAAGAAGGAAAGAAAGGCAACGAGAGAGTAAAAGAGAGAGAGAGAGGGAAAGGGAGAGTCGGGGACCACGTCAACGGCCGGTTTTTTGTCGAGTCGGCGCGAACTGCGGACGTTTCAGCCACGCTGTTGTGATAACGCGCGCGGTCGCGCGAGCGTAATCGGGATACCGATCCGACGAGCCGCGACGTGGCGCGAATCTCCCTGGCGTGTTATTGCTCCGTGACGACGACGGCGCCCGGGGCGATCAAACTCACCAGGGAAAACAGGAAAAGAGTTTCAGAAACTACACTGCAGCACTTTGCCGTATACGATCGAAACACGCGATATTTACGCGCGCAAAAAGATCATACGATTTATTGAAATTTAAGAGCTCACACACAGTTTATATTCTTGAAATACACGTGTGTGTGTGTACATAGTGAAGTTGATTTTTATCGATAACCAAGAAATTTAAATAAACAATTTTTATTTTAGATTTCTCTTTTTTTCTCCCGAATAAATTGTATAAAACATGTACTTGTATCTTTTCAACGTACACATATACACAAATCGCTATATCTATACGCTCCGACTTTAGAGATTCAAAGTCACGTTTTGAACAACCCAAAATTTTTCTACTCAGCTCATCTTTTATGCATATCAATATAAGATGACGCTGCGCTGAAAAAAAGATTTCTCTCGTTATATTGTCGAGGGTTTGAACCTACCGATCAAGTCGGTGGAACCAGCAACGACAACGACGGCGGCGGCGGCGTGGAACGCGATAGCGTTCACATAGGCGAGGGAAACGGAGGAGCTATACGAATGACACGGCGTTATTATATATGCGTCCGCGACGAGTACGTTGGCGTTAACGAGCTAGAAAACTAGCGGAGATTTGCCCGCAAGCGGATTGCGGTCACGTCTCGCGGACGATAATAATAACGCTATCGCGCGATCCGATTATATCGCGACGTAAGGACGTGGTTATCTGGAAGCGCGCGGTCGCGTAACTAGCTCCGTCTACGGATAAGAGCCGTGCCGGTTGTTGAGCAACGTAATAATGGGTTACTTACGGTTAGTTATCAATTTTATAACACACAAAGTTTAATATTTATCTAGAAAATGCGGTAAAAATTTTTCCGAGGTTACGCATATTGCGTGTTTATTTGAATTTTTAACGCATATCGCAAGATTTGCGTCGCATACAGACTTATATATTACACGCCGTGCGATACTTCATTTCTAAGAAATCAACAACTCGCTTGGCTACAAAGAAGAGAACATTATTTCAATTATGTATTCCGAAAGATTCGTATGAATAAAGAGGGTGAATTTATTACGGGGGTTGGAAACTCTCTCGGGGTGTGTGTGTGTTTGTGTTGATTTATATATAACGATTTATATATCACGGTACACACATGGGTTGCTTAATATTACAGACATTATAGACTGCCAGACTTCGTTCCATGGTTACCGCAGCTCGGATTCCGCCGGTCGATTAAGTGCGCGCCGTTGCTCGTCTTCATAATGACAATACGGTCGGATAACGAGGAGAACAGCGCGAGTGAATCAGCCACGCGAGGCGTTCGCCGTCCATTTCGGAATAATTTTGCGTAAAAGCAGGAGTCTCAAACCTGTCGACGCGAGAATGTGCAAATAACTTAATTGTTCAGTCTTATTTTGTTTTTTTTCTCTCAACTCAGGGGCTATTCGGCGAAGATAGCGGCTGATGATTTATATTTTTGAAAAAATATGTACGATAAAGAGGCGATAGTTTTCGAACATAAATAACTTTTTATGCCGCAAATAATGTACTTTCGGAAGCTGTTTTGTGTCTGCCTCTCAAAAAAGTGTCATCGCGCAATAAAATTACATGTAACAGTTGACACATTGCGACTTTGCGTGTTTGCGAATTTAAAAATTTAATACTTCTGGTTTTATTAAATTTAAAATAGAAAGTTCTCTCCCTCGTGACATATCTCGCGCATATACATACATATATTCACTGTAATATTGTGTATTTGATGCTAAATATATCCAGCTTATGTGTGTGTCTGTGTTGAGTTTATCGCTCTAATTAAGTCTAATATAAGGATTGCATTCAATGTCAGCACGAGAGAAGAGGATCAGACAGCCGCATTTAGCGCTAAACGGAGTGTGAGGATGTGGACCACTACATATGCATTATTAATCGAGTCCATTACGGATCTTCAAACTTACTCGTACTAGCGTATGATTGACTAATAGCTCAATTATAGATTCCTTCTTTTTGTGTATATAAATATCGTCGATAAAAATTACGACAATGCTTTCTGATGTTTTTTTTTTTTTTTTTTTATCATCGATACACACGTGAGTTGTCGTTTAACAGCGCTTGTTAGTAGCGCGCACGTTCAACGTGTGCAAAAAATTTGTCACTTGCCAAGCGCATCTCTTCCGACTTGTGTGTGCGTCTGGAGCTCGCGGTTTTCTCACAAGCAGCTTATTTCTCCAGTCACCAGGTGAATTTCGCTTTTTCCACCTTGCGGAACTCTCTCGCGATTGTCGCTGTATCGGTCGCGCCAGACGATGACGCAGGCAACGATATAGGCACAGACACGGGCGCGCGCGAGCGCATGGCGCCGTTCTCCCTTTCTCTCTCTCGTGTTGCGGAATACGAGCGGCGAGTTTACGAGCGAGCGGGCTACGAGGCAGCAACGACACGACGACGATGTAATGTAACTCGATGACGACTCGGGGACGACGGGTGGTCGGTCGGGTCGGTCGCGGTATACGATCGTCTTGTCTCTCTCGCCTCGCCTCGCCGCGCTCCGTTCCTGGCCGTAGGGACGTCAATCAATGCCTTTTCAGGGGATTGCGTAATCGTCTAGACTAGCCAGCCGCCGCGCCACGCCGCGCGTTTTATCGCTCTTATCGACTCGCCAAGGACGAACCGCCGCGCGCGCCAGTCAATGGCGATGACGAGGAGGAGCGCGCGCGCGCGCACGCGCTCGCGACGCCGGAGTATTATTATGTCGTCGAAGCGCGCGTAAACGTCGTAATCGTCGTAGGTAAGTATGTGTCTTCGCCTTCAGGCGCACGCACGGGATCTTCCGTGTGCACGATCGTAAGCGAACAAGAGGTGTTGGATAACGCCAGCGAAACGTGAAGTGAGACAAGGCGTGACTCCGCCCGAGAATGTCTGTCGTCGTCGATACGAGACTATAAGTACGCGGTAGGTAGTCTCGATAGTGACGAAACTCTCTTCGGGCGAACTTGCGGCAATGTTCGCCCCCGATAAAGCGTGATGATACGACAACGTCGCGATAAAACGAGAAATGCGGAAGCATCTGACTGACGAAGCAGGTTTTTGATACGAATAATCATAAAAATATCGCATATTTTCTTTTCACGTTGAAATTAAGTACGCGAGATTCTCTTAATACACTTTGCGGAGATTTCTAGTTTTCACCTATGTATTATATACGATGTGTATTGTCAACAACGTCTGGTTACTTTTGAGATACTCTAGGGAGAAAAGCACTATTCTCGACAACACAGGGGAAATCACACGCGCACTAACAAGCGACTCTTCACGAATGTATGGAATTTTTCATATTTTTTGGCTACTCTCTTTCTCTCTCTCTCTCTCTGTGCGGTCGCAATCGCGTCGTGTCGGCGCGATTGTGTGGCCGCAACCTCATGAAACATTTCGAACATTTCTTGTCAGTGACGAGATATATTCCGCTTGCTTTGTCGTCGACGTTATATAATGATCATTATTATTGCAGCAGCTAGGCAATCGCATTAACGTCGTTTTCTAGTGTCTATGTTTTAAAGTCGGTTCGCCATATTTTAATCGATTTTTGTTATTCTATGCGTTCTTCTCGAAAAATCAGAAAGAGATTCTCTTCGCGAGGGAACGTCTTCGTCGAGAAAAAAGTCGATTCCGGTGTAGAGCGCGAAAAAATAAAGACATGAGAAATGTCGAATAGCTACTTTGCATAGTGCAACGGCGACAAATCGTAAACTTTTCTGATACAAAGCGCTATTTTCTTCCAAAAATACTTCTGCTCGCGCCGGCGAGCGAAGCAGCACGTTTCGTAAATAAAAAGGTTTGTGTCTGATTCCAGCAGTTAACGAGGATTCCTGCCGGACTTGTCTCGCCGACTGTTGTGGGACGAGAACGCGACAGGTCG
Organism: Pseudomyrmex flavicornis; assembly: GCA_014825475.1. Taxonomy (NCBI): domain Eukaryota; kingdom Metazoa; phylum Arthropoda; class Insecta; order Hymenoptera; family Formicidae; genus Pseudomyrmex; species Pseudomyrmex flavicornis. The sequence goes on from QVNW01001056.1 coordinate 29,412, forward strand.
TCCTACGAGGCTGTTTCGGGCCTTGTATGCAAATCTCTAACCCGTTTACTATTTTCGACTTCGACGACGACGACGACGACGTCGACGGCGACGACGATGAGCGCGAATAATCTGTCGTCAAATAAGCGGAAAAACGATGACGGCGGAATCGAAGTTAAAACCCGGTTATCGTGGCTTTCGGGTCGCGGCCTCGTCCGGGGGACTGGGACGAGGCTGTTTGGGGCCCGCTCCATAAAAGAAGTCACGGCCGTGGACGCCGTCGGGCGTAAGTCGTGTCGTCTCATCTGCATCAGTTCTAACCAGTCTCTCCTCTCTCTTTCCTCCTTTGTCTTTTTAACTTCTAGCTTGTCCTTCCCGCTGTCCTATTTGGATTCTCACCCGTGTTCTGACGCGGAATTGCTATTTTTGACGCGAACGAGTCATCTGTTGATGGTCGTTTGTTAAATATCGGCACGTATTTTTTCCAACGTTCATTGAAACAAGAAACGTTATCCGCACACAATAGCAACTAAGATAATTGCTATCAACACGAGGAATCTGACTTGCAGACGGTAAAAAGGATTTACGTTATCAGCGTCGTCGTAAACAGCAGCGAGAACAGCGCGTAGCCGCGCGGCGAGAGAAGTGGAGAAGTCGTGAGGCTTATTTTGTCGCTCTGGAAATACGCACACCGAGATTCAGTCGCATTATTAACAACGGGCATCTCTCGCGGATCTTGCGAGGGCAGGGCCAATTAAGGCAAACGTTCGTCAGGGTTACCATGCGTTATACCGTATAATGAATGCAAATGTTTTCATTATGTTAATCGACCTCATTAAACCGCGCGCGAGGAGGCGGTTGGAAAAGTGCGATCGCATCGTTGTTGCCTCGTGCGTGTCCTCTGAGAAAAGAGGGAGAGTAATGTACACAGCTAGATTTTCTTGGATTTGCACAAAATCTGTGACGCGATCCGAGCCGGAAAGCACTTCAAGTTTTTTCTTTCACGACACGTCACTGTTAACCTTTAAAG